>PVJS01032681.1:0-22549 GCA_004027185.1 Glis glis | reverse complement strand
AAAAAAAAAAAAAAAAAAAGGAACAGGAGAGGAAGAGAGACTAGATTTCACTAAATATATATTTATATTGAATATATATGTATTTATTGAATATATTCTTTTATAGAATTTACTTTGGAATTCTAAAATTATTTTATATTAATGAAAAAATTAAATAAAAATCCCTAATTGTTGAAAATATCATAAAACAAATCAATGTATACATCTAGTTGATGGCATAATCACACCAAAGGAAGTTACTTCAAGGGGCTTTAAGAGTAATTTGTATATCTCTTGTAGGCTATATTGCAAGGTCAAAAAGAACTGTGGAAAAACTGAAAACTCTTCAGTAACCATACTGTTTATGGTGATAGTGTTAGAGTTTTGTTGTGTGTGTGTGTGTGTGTGTGTGTGTGTGGTACTGGGGATTGAACCCAGAGGCATTCTACCTCTGAGCTACACTCCCAGCCCTTTTTAAAATTTTTTGTTTTGAAACAGGGTTGGTTGCTGTGGCTGGTCTTGAACCTGCAATCCTCCCATCTCAGCTGCTCAAGTACTGGGATTACAGGCATGTGCCACCAGGCCTGGCCTGGTGTTGTCATTTTTAAACTGTGGTTGTGCAGTGTGAAATAAAACAAAAGAGTACTTATGATAGTCTTTCATTGCTGGTATTGTAGAGAACCAAATTCTTGTTAAATACCTTAAATTCTTGTTGAATACCTAATGGTATTCAAATAAATTGTAAGAAAAAAGACAAAAGATGGAGGATGAAGCTTTTGATTAAAAGAGGAAATATAAACTAATCAAAATTTGCAGACCTATTTGAATCCTGATTTTAGACAAACTGTAAAAACAAAAACCCAGCATGGATGTTTTGATCTAGCAATTTCACTTCTGGGTATATATCTGAAAGAAATGCAGAGACATTTATATACACATGTTCACAGCAGCATTATTCACAATAGACAAAAGGGAGAAGCAACCCCAATGTCCACTGACTGATAAATGGGTAAACAAAATGTAGCATATATATAATATATATAACATATATAATGGAATACCATTAGGCCTTCAAAGAAAGGAAATTCTGACATATGCTACAATGTGGATGAACCCTGAGGACATTAAGTGAAATAAGCTAGTCAGAAAAAGACAAATACTGTATGATTCCACTAACATGAGAGGTATCTTGAGTAGTTGAATTCAGAAAAACAGGAAGTAGAACAGTGGTTACCAGAAGTCAGAGAGAGGGGAAAATGATTATTTAATGGGTATAAAGTTTTGGTTTTGCAAGATGATTAAGTTCTGGGATTAGTCACATAATACTGTGAATATAATTAACACTACTAAACTGTGTACTTAATAATGGTTAAAATGGAGCTGGGTATGGTGGCACATTCTTATAATCCTAGGACTTGGGAGGGTGAGACAGGAGAATCGCAGGTTTGAGGCTACTGCATGATAACTTAGCAAGACCCGGTTTCAAAATAAAAAATAAAAAGGACTAGCTAGGGGTATAGTTCAGATGTAGAACGCCCCTGGGTTCAATCCCCAGTTACACCCCCCCTTACACAAAGGTTACAATTTTATGTCATGTGTATTTTACCTCAATTCAAAAGAAAAAAAGAAACAGATTATGTAAGATTATAAATACAAAATCACTGGTGGAAAACTGAAAGCTTTATCCCTAAGTTAAGGAAGAGAAAAGTGTTCTGGTTTAACCACTTCTATTCAACATTGTACTGGAGGTGCCATGTAGTCTACTTATGTAAGAAAGAGCCTCCCCCCCAAAAAAACAAAGAATAAAGAAAACAGACATCTAGCTTGGAATGAAACCTATCTCAATTTGCAGATGATGTAATCTTGTAAGAAGAATTCTAAGAAATTCACTCACCCACATAAAAAATGACTGGTTCATAAATGATTTCAGCAAGTATTGGACACATGATCAATATATAAAATCAACTGCATTTCTATGCCCAGTTCTATGAGCAGTTCTAAAATGAAATTAAGTACACAATCCCATTCACAATAGCACCAAAAAGACTAAAATACATAGGAATAAACTTAACAAAATAAAGAATAAAAAAATAGGGCTGGGGGTGTAGCCCGGAGTAGAATGCCCCTGGGTTCAATCCCCAGTACAAAAGAAAAAAAATGGAACTATGATTTAGAATATACATTGATAAAAACCATCATGCTGAAGATAACACATTGTACACAAGGTAGAGGACTTACAGGTGTTTGGATCATCATGGCTCGTTGGTCTCTCATTGTTCTTACAATGTCTAGTGGGTAGACTGGCTGATTGCATTCAATGAGACACATGGCTGTTTCCATAGTAATAAGAACCCCGGTTCTTCCGATTCCAGCACTAAAAAAGACAAATAATGTATAAAGTCTTCCTGACACGATTCTGTTAAACTATCTGTAACTTTTGTGCAGAAAAATCGAATTACTGATCCATAATACAGAAGAACAATTTCACTTAAAGGTATTATATTACAAAGTAGCAAGTTAACTTCTTTTTTTTTTTGCGGTACTGGGGATTGAACCCAGAGCCATTCTACCTCCAAGCTACACCCCCAGCCCTATTTTTTTATTCTTTATCTTGAAACAGGGTCTCACTAAGTTGCGGAAGGCCTCACTAAGTAGCTGAGGATGGCCGTGAACCCAGATCCTCCTGTCTCAGCCTCCCAAGTACTGGGATTACAAGCATGCGCTACTTGAGACTTAGGATACGAAATGGCCAAATAGGTTTCACCATTCTTGCCACTTTGCCTCTCAAATATTGGGTCCTCAATTTTGACGATTTGAAAGTCTACTTCTTTAAATGTGCTGAAGAGATCAAAGATATCCCAAATGTCCCCTGAATAAGTCACTTTAGGGAGGAAATAATTTCTGTTTCATAATCTCCCAGTCAGTGGAAGTGACGGTTGGAGTTGGTGTATTTGGCTCTTTGAAGGCAGAAGGGGACCTGGGTTGTTTGAAAGGAAGGATAGACTGCCACTGTTCACCCAGTACTCCTAGAAGTGGCATATCCTACAATGATACCTGGCAGGGTAATTCTAAGAGATGTGAGAGTACCCAAAGAATGCCCTAAGAAAGGGTGTGGGGCACATGTCTGTAATCTTAGTACTTGGGAGGCTGAGACAGGAGGATCAGAGGTTTGCAGCCAGCCTCAGCAACTTAGTGAGGCTCTCTGCAACTTAGTGAGACCCTGTTTCCAAATAAAAAATAAAATAAGGCTGGGGCTCAGAGGCAAAATGCCACTGGGTTTAATCTCCAGTACCCCCCACCCCCACACAAATGCCCTAAGGGGGGGGCACAGGAAAAGAAGGAAGCAACACCTTGCTGAAAAAGCGGGAATTTAAACTTCAGATTGCATCCTAATGCCTATGTTATGATCTGAACCTGGGCCTCAAAATTCATGTGTTGAAACTTAGTGACCAATGTGACAGTATTAAGAGTGGGCAGTCTAGGAAGTGATTAACTCATGGGGGTAGAGCCCTCATAGATGGGAGAAGAGACCTTTTTACAAAGGGGCTTGAGGGAGTGGGTTCACCTCTATGCCTTCTATCCGTTCCATCCCTTCTGCCATGAGAACACAGCATTTGCCTCTCTGGAGGACACTGCACTAGGATGCATCTTGGATGCAGACAGCAGATTTCACCTGACACTGAATTTGCAGATGCCTTGATCTTGGATTTCCCAGCCTCCATTAGCAATAAATTTCTGTTCTTTATAAATTACCTAGTCTCAGGTATTTTGTTATAGCAGCACAAATAGACTAAGAGAGCATACAATACTGTTAGAAGACACATTCCAATTTTAGAGATGTTGAAATATGAAAAGCTTCTAAGAATCAGTGCAATAGCTACTATTTTTATCTCTTATAAAGTTTCTGCCAATTATGTTAGAATATACCCTTTGTTTTCTACCTGGAGAGCAAAGATTTAATTATCACAGTGACAATCACAACATAAGGACAAGATAAATATGCATTTCCTTATAAAAATGACAGATCTAGTCAATTATTCATTCATAAAAAACAGGAAATAGAATACCTGCAATGAACAACAATAGGTTCTTCCTTGCCAGCCCTCTTATTTCGGACATGACAAACAAAATCCAGAAAATCACTTGAATCATCAGGGACTCCGTGGTCAGGCCAGGCTATGTACTGGATCTGAGTGAGTGGACGACTCTCATTTTTCTATGTGCAAATGAAAAATTATGCACCTTGACTCAGGAATTATCTTAAAGATATAAATACTTATGCCATTTTATATATATATTTATTTTTTCCTTTGCGGTATATTGGGGATTGAACTCAGGGACATTCTACCTCCCAACTACACCCCCAGACCTATTTTTTTAAATTTTTATTCTTTATTTTGAAACAGGGTCTCACTAAGTTACGGAGGGCCTCACTAAGTAGCTGAGGCTAGCCGCGAACACGGATCCTCTGGTCTCAGCCTCCCAAGTACTGGGATTACAAGCGTGCGTGCCACCACGCCTGGCTATTATTTATTTATTTATTGTGTGTGGTACTGGGGATTAAATTCTGAGGTGTTCTACCTCCAAGCTATACACCCAGCCCTATTTTATTTTTATTTGTTTATTTTTTTGCGGTACTGGGGATTGAACCCAGGGGCATTCTACCTCCGAGCTATACCCCCAGACCTATTTTTTTATTCTTTATTTTGAAACAGGGCCTCATTAAGTAGCTGAGGCTGGCCGCGAACCTAGATCCTCCGGTCTCAGCCTCCCAAATACTGGGATTACAAGCGTGCGCCACTACGCCTGGCCCTATTTTCAAACAGGGCTTCACTAAGTTACTGAGGCTGCCCTCAAGCCTGTGATCCTCCTGTCTCACCCCCCCCAAGTACTGTGATTATAGGCATGCACCACCATGCCCAGCTTAATTTTAGAAAGAAAGCAAAACTAACTACTTCTCGCCCCCAAAAACTAATGTATAAACTCACTGCAACCCAAAATTTCAACAAAAAGGAAAGAAAACACTTTACTACCACTACATTAAAGAGAGCTTGTAGAAAAGCCCATGAAAGTAAAAGGTAATCTAATCTGGGTAGCATCTGTCTGTCCATCATCCATTGATGTACATATTTATCTATGTTAGCAAATTTATTTTCCCAATTATATTTGGTTCAAACTTTAGAAACTAATTGTCTTGGCTTAGTTCTGAGATACTCAGGGTGAATATAAAGAAAAGCCACTATAGGATATAAAACTGCCCTTCAGGTGCTAACCTACAAGTGGAATATAATAAAAAATAATCATTTTCTTTTTCTTTGTGAGGTACTTGGGATTGAACGTAGCTACCACTGAGATACATTCCCAGCCAGTTTAAAAAAATTTTGAGACAGGATCTCTAGGTTAGTCTTGAACTTGCAATCCTCTAGCCTCAGTCTCCCAAATAGCTGGGATTACAGGAGTATGCTATCATGCCCAGCAAAAAGACTATACTGAAGAAATATATTATTTTATATATACACACACAACGCTATCTTTCACTATCCATTTGGGAGAATGAAGCATTATCTTATTGGCTTGACCAGTTAAATTAGACCAGGAGGTATACAGCATATGTCCCCAAATTCTAAGTTCCTTCCGATTTGAATGAAAAATTTAACTTTTGATTTCCTGTAACTTTGGCTTCATTCAATTCCAGATTCTTTTTCTGTAAGCTACCACAACGCTCCTTTCTGGTCAGAAGGCCCTGTCTCACTGGTTTCCTTTAATCATACTCTTGGAGTAGGGCTCGAATTCCCATTTTGAAAGACTTAACCACTGATGGGGGGGGTTGGCCTTCATTGTGCTGTTTGTTCTTCCCTAGCAGTTACTTCAATTTTCTTTTGGCCTCCTTCAATACCACAGGTGGCTGGCAGGGAAGTATCTAGCTATAGGCAGTGATGTGGGGTACACTGTCTCTAGCAGCCTGACAGGACTGGCAGCATGATGCCCTCTATACACATCTTCCAATTGGGGTACAGAGCCATCATTTATTGATCTATTTCCTTTTCTGGCTTTGGAAGCCAATGGGAGTAACCCAGTTAGAACTAAGAAGAGCTAGCAGTTAGGAACTACAACCTGTATGCTGTCAGAAGGTCCTGCCTATGGCCCTTTCTTCCTTAATATTGCGGGGATTGTGAAGTTGCTCTGCTCTAGTCTTTTAAAGAAGGGAAACAACTTGACAGCTTTCAATTTCTTTTTTATTTTCACAGACATACCCAAATACATTACTGGTATTACATGGAGTGAGAACTGTTTTGTAACCAAACATACTCCTGGTACAATTGTTATGAACAGGCAATGTAGTAAATAGTAATAAGTATTATTTATTAGAATCTCTTTTCAATGATATGTAGAAATTAGAAATGTATTTATTATAGTATAGGAGCATATGCTTTATGAAATTCCAAAGTATCCCATTAAAGCAAACAGTTCAGTAATTTTTATAATGCTTTCTTTTTTTATTTTATTTTTAATAAAATTTTTTTTTGCGGTACCGGGGATGTCAGGGGCATTCTACCTCCAAGCTCCACCCCCGGCCTTATTTTTTATACTTTATTTTGAAACCGGGTCTCACGAAGTTGCGGAGGGCCTCACTAAGTAGCTGAGGCTGGACACGAACCCGGATCCTCCGGTCTCCGCCTCCCAAGTACTAGGATTACAAGTGTGCGCCACCACACTCGGCCTTATAATGCTTTCTAGTAACCAGTACTCAGAAAAATTTTCAAAGTTTTTACCATGAACACAACAGTTCTAATGAATGGACACCCTGCCTTCCTACCTCTTGGTTAAATAGTGTCATCTTCCTGAAGATATAGGCAGGGTTTCCTTCTTCAGAGTGACAGGTGACTTGGTAGCATCCATAGGACGAACTTCCTGTGGGTTCTGGCCAATACTGATGACATTTAACCTGATATTGACAGAATTTAATAAACAAAATAAGGAAAAAATACATATATATACACACACATATGAATTTAACTTCTCCAGTTTTTTTAGTTAGTTGGTTTTACAGAACTGGTGATCAAATCCAGAGGTGTTCTACCACTGAGCTACATCCCTCACCTTTTTAAATGTTTTTTTATTTTGAGACAGGGTGTCATGAAGTTTCCAAGGCTGGCCTTGAACTTGTGATCCTCCTGCCTCAGCCTCCCAAGTAGCTGGGATATAGGTATGTACCACCATAACCAGTACAATTTTTAAAATGTTTTAATTTTTAAGAACTTTCAAACTTCCAACTACTAACATTTTTTCTTTGTCATTTTTACCCTTTGTAGTAATAATTAATTTGTGTGACTATATTTTGAGACTGCAAATATCCTGATTAAATTTTTAATGTTTTATTGTATTTTTTGTCCTGGGGAATGAACCCTGAGCCTCTGAGGTACACTCCCAATTTCAGTTTAAAGATTTTTAAATTAGCTTTAATGACACACAATTCATGACCATTTAGCTCAGCCATTTAAAGTACACAATTGCTTTTAAGTGTATTCACAGACTGTGAAAACTTACCATATCCTTTTTAGAAGATTTTCACTACGCCCAAATGAATTCCTATACTTGTTAGCAGTCACCGTGCATTCTACCCCATCCCACCTCTCTGTCCCCAACCTGGGCCTGGATGACTTTCTGTCCCCATGGAATTGCCTATTCTGGACATTTCATATAAATGAAATTATACAATATGTGGTCTTTTTTGTCTGACTTCTTTCACTTAATAAGATGTTTTCCAGCTGGGCGTAATGGCTCATGCTTATAATTCTAGTATTTGGGAGGCTGAGATGGTAGGATCACAGATCAGCAATTTAGGAAGACATTCAGCAACTTGGTGAGACCCTGTTTTCAAATAAAAAACAAAAAGGGTTGGAGGTGTAGCTTGGAGGTAGAATGCCCCTGGGTTCAATCCCTAATACAAAAAAATAAAAATAAAAATGTTTTCCAGGCTTATCCATGTTTTATTTTATTTTGTGTTTTTTTTTTTTTGCGGTACTGGGGATTGAACCCAGGGGCATTCTACCTCCTAGCTACATGACCAGCCCGATTTTTTTTTATCCTTTATTTTGAAACAGGGTCTCACTAAGTTGCAGAGGGCCTCACTAAGTACTGAGGCTGGTGGTGAACCCGGATCCTCCTGTCTCAGCCTCCCAAGTACTGGGATTACAAGCGTGCGCCACCACGCCCGGCTTTATCCATGTTTTAGCATGTATCAACACTTCATTTCTTTTTATTGTCAAATAATCAAGTATATGAATATATTACATTTCATGTGGTAACTGTGAGTTGTTTTCACATTCTGGTTATTATGAATAATGCTATTATGAATACTCATGAACAAATTTTGTATGGACATATGTTTTCAATTCTCTTGGGTATATCCAAGAATGAAGTTGCTGAGTTATACTAAATTTAACTTTTTGAAGAAGTGCTAGACCTTTTTTTTGGTACTAGGGGTTGAACCAAGCAACATTCTACCTCTGAATTATACCACCAGTCTTTATTTTTTACTTTGAAACGGGGTCTCGTCAAGTTTATGAGGGCCTCACTAAGTTGCTGAAGCTGGTCTCAAACCTGTGATCCTCCTGTCTCAGCCTCCCAAGTACTGGGATTACAGGTGTGCGCCACCGCGCCCAGCAAAAAGCCAGACTTTTCCAAAGTAACTGTACCATTTTACAAATGTACGATGTATGAGGGTTCCATTTTTTCTACATTAGCACCAACACTTGTTGTTATCTGTCCTTTCTATTTCAGTCATCCTATTGGATATGAAGTGGTATTTCATTGTGATCTGATTTGCATTTCCTTGATGAATAATTATATCAATTATCTTTTCATGTGCTTAGTAGTCATTGGTATATTTTCTACGAATTATTGTCTATTCAGATACTTTGCCCACTTTAAAATTAGATTATTAGTCATTTTATTAAGTTTTAAAAGTATTCAGATACTTTGCCCACTTTAAAATTAGATTATTAGTCATTTTATTAAGTTTTAAGAGTTTTAAGAGTTCTTTATATATTGTAGATACAAGTCCCTTAGATATTCTTTTAACTAATGACGATGATAATAATAATGGCTAACACTTATTGTCACAGTTATTGTTAGTCAACAGTTTTAAACACTTAACCATAATGATTCAAATCATAAAACAAGACTAAAGTACACGATTAAATCAATGTGAGTATCTTCTCTATGCAATATAATTTGAAAAAAGCCCAAGGAATGTGTAAGATTCAACTATGACTTACTCTGCCACGTTCAACTTGTGTGGTCAACATTACAACCATGGAGGAGCCTTGTTCCCAAGTCATTTGCCAAAAATCTGTACAAGTGTGTGGTAATGGTCCTTGACAAGCAATGTATTGATTTATAATGCTTGAAGAAGGAATTTCCATCTAAGAAGAAAAAGACATTAAAATAAAATCTTTTCATTATTACTTTTTACTATGATTGGCAATATGAAAATCATTCACTGATTGTTATATTGAACATAACTATTCTCAAACCACAATCAGTAAAACAATCTCAACAATTTCTTATTTTATCTGTAGAAGAAATTTCTTGACAACATCCAATAATAAATGCTATTGGTAAGTTTTTGAGGAAGAAAAATCCTACCATTTGATTTAGCTTGGATTTTGCATATAAAACTAAAGGATATTAGAAGGATATTTTAAATTTATTGTTTTCAGCCGGTGGTGGCGCACGCTTATATTCCCAGTACTTGGGAGGCTGAGACAGGAGGATTGTCAGCTTCAGCTACTTAGTGAGGCCCTCCGCAACTTAGTGAGACCCTGTTTCAAAATAAAGAATAAAAAATAGGCTGGGGGTGTAACTCAGAGGTAGAATGCCCCTGGGTTCAATCCCCAGTTCCGCAAAAAAAAAAAAAAAAAAAAAAAAAAAAAACCCTCACAAAATTTATTGTTTTGAGAATGAGGCAAGACAGTGAATATTTGGGGAAGATAATCATCATACTACATTTGAGGTTGAAAAATATAAGGTGATAAATATACACAACAATTTAAGGACCACCAAAGGGTAAACAGAGAAAGAAGTCCCCCTCCCTTCCCAGCCTCTAGAATTAAAAGCCAGAAGGGAACCTTTTTTCTAGTTTCTAATATATCCTTTTCAGACATAACTTTTATTTTTATGGAACTAGGGATTAAACCCAGGGGCCTTCTACCTTCCAGCTACACCCCCAGCCCTATTTTTTATTGTTTATTTTGAAACAGGGTCTCACTAAGTTGTGGAGGCCTCACTAAGTAGCTGAGGCTGGCCACGAACCTGTGATCCTCCCGTCTCAGCCTCTCAAGCATGCACCACCACGCCCGGCTGTAAAACCTTTTTAAAATGGTAGTATATTACGGTTGGAACCTAATCAGTATTTGCTAATTCAATATTTGTGAAGACTTTATAGAATATAACTACTCCAAATAATGAGAATTTCCAAATAAAGTGATATATCTGGGCTTAAAAAGATTAATGGGGATAGTGCTTAGACGAAATGAGACTGGCCATTTGCTGACAGCTCTTGAAGCTGGGTAAGATATATGAGACTCATTGTACTAGTCTCTACTTTTATATATATATTTGAAAATGACCACAAATTTTAAAATGTCATTTACATTTCCTTTTCTTTGAATTTTCTCCCCATGTCCTATGTCCATTTTAACTGGACTGTATTTTTCTTAATCACTTAAGAAAAATCGAGAGGTGAATAGGTGAAGTATTTATAGAATGATATCATGTACGGATCTGCTTCATGCCAATCTGGATGTGGGAATGTAAGTGAAACAAGATTGGCCATGTGTCAACAACTGCTAAAGCTGAGGGATATGTATCTGAAGGTTCAATTTTCTTTTTGCTGGTATTTTGTGTATTTGAAATTTTCTGTATTACAAAGCATACAAGTGATACTTTTCTTTCTCCCAAATTGGGGCGGGGGGATGTGAGACAGTTGACCATTCACTAGATAGCCTGCTATATCTCCAAAGATTTAAAAGACCACCTTTACCATAAACAAAGGTCTAGTATTTATGTTCGATCCGTTTCTGAACGGGACTATTTATTCCATTGCTCTGTCTATATATTAATATACCAGAACCAAACTATTTTCTTTAATATAGCTTTCTTAATATTTTTTCAAAATCTGGAAATTTTAATTTTTTTTTTGAGGTACCAGGGATTGAACCCAGGGGCATTCTACCTCCGCACTACACCCCCGGCCCTATTTTTTATACTTTATTTTGAAACCGGGTCTCACGAAGTTGCGGAGGGCCTCACTAAGTAGAGAGAGAGAGAGAGAGAGAGAGAGAGAGAGAGAGAGAGAGAGAGACAGGAAGAGAGAGAGAGAGAGAGCGAGCGAGATGAGGTTGGCCGCGAACCCGGATCCTCCGGTCTCCGCCTCCCAAAGTGGAAATTTTAATATTTTATCAAGATGAGGCTTTCAACAAAAAAGAATTAATCTTAAAGTTTATGGTAGTCCCTATTATTTCAAATAAAAAGGACATTAAGAAAAATAACTTACATTTATATAATTTGCATTGATGTAGTCTTCATTACCTTTTAAAATGACCCGTGTAGCATCATCTGAAAAAATGTAAAAGAAACAGTTTTTTTTTTTAATTGTTGTTTGGTTTATTTGGTGCTAGGGATTGAACCCAGGGCCTTGCACATGCTCTACCACTGAGCAACACTCCCAGCCCAGAAACAATGTTTTAATAAAGTTATTTGAACAAGATTAAATTTAACAGAGATTATAGATACTTACAAGGCGAAATATCTCTGTATCTATTTTTGGAAATGTTCTGAGGTAATCTGGCACAAGACATTGTCATTCCAGGTTTTTTCCGATATAGTTGCTTAAAAAAAAAAAAAAGAAGTATCTGTCCAATAAGCCATCAACAATTAGTTTTGTATTTCAGACTTGTTTCTGTACTAATAGGAAATAGGTTTTTTTCCTTTGAATACTTTACCTACACAACAATGGACCTGAGGTGAGTAGAATATTGAACCAGAATTGCAAAGCTGAGTTCTGTAGTTTCTGACATAAATTATGCATCATATTTTGAAAAATGGTAAAATAAGTGAAAAAAATTTTTGCTTACAGCAAGGAGTATCTATAAAGTTCTGAATAGCAAATCTGCAGAGAATACTTGACTTTCATTGGCTTTGGAGATATTTACAATATGTGAACTAGGAACTTTTTAAAAAGAAAAACTGACAAGTGCTCTAAATGTTTTATAATTACAAACACTTAAGCCAGGCGTAGTAGTACACACTTGTAAACCCAGTACTTGGGAGGCTGAGACAGGAGGATGCAAGTTTAAGGACAGCCTCAGCAAGTAGTGAGACCCTCATCAACCTAGCGAGACCCTGTTTTAAAATAAAAATAAAAATAGAAGCCGGGTGTGGTGACGCGCTTGTAATCCCAGTACTTGGGAGGCTGAGACGGGAGGAACCGGGTTTGCAGCTAGCCTCAGCTACTTAGTGAGGCCCTCTGCAACTTAGTGAGACCCTATTTCAAAATAAAGAATAAAAATCGGGCTGGTGGTGTAGCTCGGAGGTAGAATGCCCCTGCGTTCAATCCCCAGTACTGAATGAATGAATGAATGAATGAATGAATAAATAAATAAATATAGGGCTGGGGTATAGCCTGGAGGTAGAATGCTCCTGAGTTCAATCCCCAGTCCAAAAAGCCCCAAAGTTATCAACACTTATCTATAATTACAAAAACTAACATATATATATATATATATATATATCAGAGCAACAAATATTAATGATGGGCATTAAAAACACATTAAAAACCTCCTGGCTTTACTAAACTAAACAAATTAGGTTCACATAATCTAAATAAAACATTTAAAGCCCACTGTATGCTTACTAATCAAAACACAGATTACAAACACTCAGGAAACATTCTTGTTCTTCTGATACAGTGGTCTCAGAGTTTTTATGACTAGGTTGACAAAAACTAGAGGAAGACTGCGATAAAGTACGGACTTCAAATATAAAAGATATTTTCCTTTAACTCATGATTTTCACCTAAAAGAGCCTAGCCTCATCTTCTATCTTTCATAATAGGTACTTAATTGTAAAAAAATTTAGTCTGATGACACAAATACAAAATTTCTTTATCCCTATTGTGTTTTTAAAAAACAGACATCTACTTATATAATCATAACAGGTATTATGGGAGCAATTTTAAAAGACATTGTATTTCAGAACTCTTTTTTTGTGGTGCTAGGGATGGAACCCAGGAGTGTTCTACCTCTGAGCTACACCCCAGCCCTATTTTATTGTTTATTTATTTTTTTGGTACAGGGGATGGAACCCAGGGGCATTCAACCTCTGAGCTATTTTATTCTTTTGTTTTGAAACAGGGTCTCACTTAAGTTGTGGAGGGACTCACTAAATTGCTGAGGCTGGCCTCAAACCTGTGATCCTCCTGTCTCAGCCTCCCCAAGTACTAGGATTACAGGTGTGTGCCACCAAGCCTGGCTTTATTTTTTATTTCAAAACAGGGCCTCACGAAGTTGCTGAGGCTGACCTTGAACCTGAGATCCTCCTGTCTCAGCCTACCAAGTTCTGGGATTACAAACAAACATGCGCCACCATTCCCGGTTCAGCACTCCTTTTATGTCAAACATTTATTTCTCAGAAGACAATTTTAATTTCTAAGTTATAATGTAGATTAGGCAGTCAGAAATCATGAAACTAATTAGAAAATATGGGGAAACGTGTTTTATATGCAATGTTATTACTTACATCAAATTGTGTCAAGACTGTTCCAGTGATAAGTCCCTCAGCTAGTTGGATCATAGACTCCCGCAGGGAATGGTCATCCTGATGGATACTATCTAATGGGGTTTTGTCAGGAATATACTGGAAGTCTGGCTCATTTTCTAGCTTTTCTTCTACTACATCATACACAGCTAAAACAAAACAAGAAACACACACAGAAATCTTAATGGAATTCATAAGAATCTACTAGATATATTTTTGACTTTTGTGTCAGAAAAATTCATTTTTGAATAATTAACTGAGTCTGGTGCCAGTATATAGGGACTGAGAATAGCTGTGGACTTGAAGGACTTTTCTGTACCTTAGGGGAAAAGAAGGGTTCCTTGTGGCCATATGCCCGAAAATGTGTGTAAATTGGAGAGACGTTAAGAAAAAGAGGAGATGCTCTTAGAATAGACTTACTCTTAATTTGTGGTATCTAGGGCAAGAATACAAATAGAAGCCTATATACTATATGTCTAAATAAATTCAACATACTGGTAACAATATATGCTCTACCTTCTTTCCCTGACATGTTTAAAAAACACCCCAGAAGGCCAGAATTTGTGGTCATGATAGTATGAACAGAGTTAGACAGACCCCAGGCCTGTAGCCTACCAGACTTCTCTTTTCACTCTCAGCTCCATTATGCAACATGGGAGCCTGTAAACACACATGTAAACATCCCAGCCTACATGTACTCTTAAATCTCTCTAGATTCTTCTGCAA
The DNA here is from genome assembly GCA_004027185.1 of Glis glis. Classification (NCBI taxonomy): domain Eukaryota; kingdom Metazoa; phylum Chordata; class Mammalia; order Rodentia; family Gliridae; genus Glis; species Glis glis. The sequence continues at coordinate 8,023 of PVJS01032681.1, read as the reverse complement.
ACTACTGCCTCTTGGCCACCTTGCTGGCCCAGGGAACACATAGCATGTGATCCATCCTTGGGAGAAATAGACATGTAGAAAATTCCCATGACCACCTAAGAAGTGGGCTCAGGGCTACATGGACAGAGAATGAAGGGCTAAGAAAAGTGCTTTAGAAAGGGAGGAGTGGCTACAGGTGATTGCTTGACAATCCCCTTGGTCTTGCATAACCCTGACCCCACTGGAGAAGACATGGCTGAAGCAGCAGAGCAGAGCCTTCTAAAGTCTGGAGCCAAGGCAGGGGCCTCTTCTACCCTTGTCTAGAGGTTTAATTTCTCCTCAAATATGTTTGCAATTTTTATAAAAAGAAAATTCTAAACTAAAGAATAAAAAGACAAAAAGATATGACTACATTTTGCCTAAGAAATTATGGGGGAAAAGATCAGAAAAACGAAAACACAATTTTAAATTTTGATTATGTTATTTTAAGTAAAAATGGATATGACAGACCACACTGAAAATGAATAGTGGTCCCGGCCCAGATTCTGACTCTAGAACAGTGTTAGAAAGATCTTTTGGCCGGGCGTGGTGGCGCACGCTTGTAATCCCAGTACTTTGGGAGGTGGAGACCAGAGGATCTGGGTTTGCGGCCAGCCTCAGCTCTCTCTCTGTCTCTCCCTGTCTGTCTGTCTGTCTGTCTCTCTCTACTTAGTGAGGCTTTCCGCAACTTTGTGAGACCCGGTTTCAAAATAAAGTATAAAAAATAGGGTCGGGGGTGTAGCGCGGAGGTAGAACGCCCCTGGGTTCAATCCCTGGTCCGCAAAAAAAAAAAAAAAAAAAATTTAAGAAAGATCTTCTGCCAGAAGTAGGTCACAGGTGTGTTCTTCTCCTAATTTAGAGCATAAAAAATGCAATTTGAAATTGCAAGAAGGCCATGCCTTTGCCATCATATGGATTTTTGTTCATATTCTGGCTCTGTACCAGTCATCAATCTGAAAGTATATAACTGAATGTCTTGTACCAAACTATCTTCAACCCTAAAATTAGGATAATTCATCTATGACACTGGAAGGCTGTGAGGATTAAATGAGAACATACAAAAAAGCATAGGTAGATAGAAAGCCTTTAAATCATTATTTATTGTTATTATTATTTTAAAGTTCTTTAGGAGCTATTAGAGAAAACAGAGTAGGTAAAATTGAGAGAATATTATTCTTGGCATAAAATTTAAGAAAGTTTATGTGACAGAAAATGACTTGCAATGAATGAGTCACATCAGCATCAGCTCTAAATGAACAAGTTCCTTGAAAAACCAAAATAGAATATTCTGTTGAAGTTCCCTTAATCTTTCTTGAAAGCCAATTATAGACCATGAACAGAGAACACAAAGTAGAAAATATCAAATGAAAATGCTGTTTTTCCCCAAGAGATAAAAAGAGGACTGTTTTTTTTTTAATAAAAAAGAACCTTCTTACAAAATTTTGCAGCATTAGGTGTTAGACAATGGGCAGGATTCTAATTACATTTTACTTTCTTATGGTATGTGGTAACATGGCATTAGCCAATAATTATTGTGGCTAAAACTATGATTAACAGTAAACTGTTCAGAACAATACCAGAAGAATGTTATATAAGAATTTTTTCTTAGAGGAGATTAATAGGGTTGAAAGAACTTGACAACAATGCCGTATAAACACTGGCTGAAGGCTCTGCAACTGCTAAACTAGAGAAAGTGGGGAAGGGTTTCTTTTAACTATTGTCAAAAAATTGAAGGAAGAGAGATTAAATTTATTTGGCATTGCTCAAAGTGATAGAACTAGGAACAACAATATTGAAGGAAGAGGGTCTTTGATTTCAATTAATAGTTCAAATAACACAGAGGTGGAATGCACTACTTCAGGAGCTACTGAGCACTCGACATTGGCAGTAAGCTTTTGAGGGTGCTGTGGAGACTCATGCAACTAGCAAAGGAACTAGACCTTATGGTGCTTAACGTTTCAAACTTAGGACTCTGTAATTATGAATTAACAAGTCTAGAACAGCAGATGACATGATTAGGCAAGTGGATCCCATCTACTGAAAACACAGATAGGGTTTGAAAAAACTTAATTAGAGCTTATTATGAAATTTTCTAAGTATTTATTGAGCACTTAATATTACTTTTAGAGCAACCAGGGTAAGAAGAAATCCATTTTAACTATGATAGAATAAGGAGAAAAAAACCCTTTAGAAGATAACATTTTAGCAAACAGCAGGAATCTGAATTCAGGTCTCATTGGAGGCCAAATTCTTTTTTTTTTTTTTTTTGAGGCACCAGGGATGGAACCCAGGGCCTTGCACATGCTAGGCAAACCCTCTACCACTGAGCTACATCTCCAGCCCTTTTTATTTTGAGAGAAAGTCTCATTAAGTTTGAGGCTAGCCTCAAACTTGTGAAGCTAAAGTGAAAGCCCAAGTCATAAAAAAATCAAGAAGAGTTTGTTGAGTAGAGGGAACAGCAAGTATAAAGACCCTGAAGTAGAATAGACTGGACCACTTAAAGAACAATAAGAAGGCCAATGTAGGATAGAGGAGAGTGAGCTAGATGAGTGGGAAGTAAGGGAGCCAAGAATCTGAATTTTTCTCCAAGTGTGAATGGAGAACAGAAAACTGACATGTCTTTAAAAACTCATAGTGGTTGCTGTGTCCAATAATAAATAGTAATGAATTATGACAAATATCCAGTGCTACATAGAATACTTACCATTAGGTCGAACTAGAAGCACAAGCTCCCCAGAATGTATTTCACAGGAAGCTTTAATAAACAGGACAACTTGATCGTGGGTATGTTCTGTAATGTCCCGACCATTAATCAGTACAACTTGGTCCCCTTCATTCAATCGAGGGACACAGAGGTCAGCCTGTAATGTAAGGCAGTAAGGTTTCAGATCTGCAAGTGGCTTCCTGAAAGTACAGGAATTTATTTTTATAGAATCTATTGCAGGAAAACTAAAACTACATATAGAAAAGCATCTATGCATTCATTTATCTATTTCAAAAAGCAGAAATCTAGTTTCTTCTCGAGATACTATTTCCCCTTTTCCTTCCTGATGACCTGATTATTTCAAGGTGCATACATACAGGCAACCCTAACTCTGTACTGTCTAGATACATACAAATCTGCCATCATGACTTAAATACATCTGTCCCTCAACAACATGGTTCAAATTTAATTACCATGATATGTTAACTGTGAATACTGCATAAAGTAATTTTTTTTGCTTTGTTGCTAGCTCCTCAGTCCAAAAATCACTCCATGAATAGGAGATATATATCAAGATGAGTGACCCCATCAGAGCTTTCAAAGTTCTAGCAGTGATATGTCAATGCACATCTGTTTTCAGTTCATGGCCAGAAAGCAAGGTATGCAGTTGTATTCTACATCTCCCAGTGATTAACCCATATTAAAAATGGGTGATTTAAATAGGGAATTGACCAAAAAAAATGTGATTAACTCTGGAAGTGAAATTTGAATCGAACATACACGGAGTTAAGAAATATGTGCTTATAGAAATGCTGACATTACTGGTGTTTGAGAGATTCTAGATAAGCAGTTCAAGAACTCTTGTTGGTATTTTCACATTAAGTTCAAAGGACAAAATGTTGGAAGTGGATTCAAATGTAAAGAGGTTCATGACAATTTGTCCAGGCAAGAAAAGATGCTCACTCTGTACTGTAAGTTTTGTGACAAGGAGGCAGGTATCGTTCAAACTACTTATAAGTTTTCACAAAGAAGTAAAACATGCCGGGCGTGGTGGCGCACGCTTGTAATCCCAGTACTTTGGGAGGCGGAGACTGGAGGATCTGGGTTTGCGGCCAGCCTCAGCTCTCTCTCTGTCTCTCCCTGTCTCTCTCTCTCTCTACTTAGTGAGGCTTCCGCAACTTCGTGAGACCCGGTTTCAAAATAAAGTATAAAAAATAGGGCCGGGGGTGTAGCGCGGAGGTAGAACGAGAATCCCCGGTCCGCAAAAAAAAAAAGAAGTAAAACATATTATTTCTCAATGTTTCTGATGTTTTGAATTACACAATACTAAATGAACTGTTTCAATATTTTCTTATTCATATATACTATAAGAAACAGGAAGAGAGATTTTAAAACAGATAAAGAATTTAAAAGTCATGGGAACAACCATAAATTTTCCAATTGATCATCAAGATCGCTGCCTGATGACAAATCAATGAGACAGGGGAGGATCAATGAGACAGATGGAGGATCAGAGCAACACACAGTATATTAGTGGCTCCCCAAAGGTGAATTAAAGAAGCATTTGTATAGCAACATACTGAGGTAGGAAGACCTTGGGGAAAACAGGGTGGGAAAATCAGAACTACCAACTAGGCAGAAAAAAAAAATTCTGATTTCTAAAATACAAAGAGACTTAAAACTAACAAAGAGCAATGGGTTGGGCTAGCAGCTTGGGGCTCTCTGTGGCTCAGCGAAGAAGGGAAATATCTCCCCAACAAGCCAAAAGACAGCTTTCTCAGTGCTTAACAAAAACAGAGACCCACCAAATTGCCAGTGGTCTGAGCTGAGAGTGGGCTCAAAGGAACTGTGTTTGGCTGGTCCCAGACTTCTACAGCTTAAGGGAAGCACAGCTTCACAGGAAGAGGTAACTGGAGCCCAGAATTATCCAGACCTGTAAGAGGCTCTTTGTTTAGACTTTCCCAACCAGTTGCAAATTAGGATTCCCTGTAGGGTATTGTTTATTTTTTTTATATTATTCTGTTTCTTTTCCCTCTCTTTGCAACAAAGTGAGCATCCATTTACAACTGACAGCCTGCCAGGTGTGGAGGTACATACCTATAATCCCAGTACTTTGAGGCTGAGACAGGAGGACTGCAGGTTCGAGGACAGCCTCAGCAATGTAGGGAGACTCAACAACCTAGCAAGACCGTTTCAAAACAAAAAATAAGAGTCGGGCATGGTGGCGCACACTTGTAATCCCAGCACTTGGGAGGCGGAGACCGGAGGATCCGGGTTCGAGGCCAGCCTCAGCTACTTAGTGAGGCCCCCCGTAACTTCATGAGACCCAGTTTCAATAAAGGATAAAAAATAGGGCTGGGGGGTGTAGCTTGGGGTAGAATGCCCCTGGATTCAATCCCCGGTACCGCAAAAAAAAAAAAAAAAATCCAAAAAATAAAACAGGGCTGGGGGTGTAGCTCAGAGGTAGAATGCCTCTGAGTTCAATCCCCAGTATCCCCCACCTCCACCACCAAACTAAGAAAAAGGAGAGAGGAAATAGACTTAATGGAGGAGTGATGAGAGACAGAAGTGAAATGTGGGGAGTGCTATTGAAAAAGGATGGGAATTGAGATGAGGGTAAAAAAGAAGAGCTGGGAGGATCTAATTTGACAAAATACCAAGAATTTGACAGAACTCCAATACAATACAAATTGTGTGTGTGTGTGTGTGTGTGTGTGTGACAGAAGTTGATTAGCATCAAATAGTACATGCTATTCTTATTCAACAGCTGCTCAATATTCTTTCTGGAGATACTGAGGCATTCCCTACTGTGCAGGAACTTCGATGATACAAATGTCACTTTCCTTAGAAGATGGAAAGACTGCTGGGCGTGGTGGCACACGCTTGCAATCCCAGTACTTGGGAGGCTGAGACAGGAGATCGCAGGTTCAAGGCCAGCCTCAGCTACTTAGTGAGGCCCTTCGCAACTTAGTGAGACCCTGATTCAAAATAAAGAATAAAAAATAGGGCTGGGGGTATAGCTCAGAGGTAGAATGCCCCTGGGTTCAATCCCCAGTACTGAAAAAAAAAAAAGAAGATGGAAAGACCTTCCGTGTTCTTGGATAGGCAAAATAAATATTGTCAAAATGGCCATACTACCAAAAGCAATTTACAGATCCAATGCAATCCTTATCAAAATATCAATGTTATTCTTCACAGAAGTAGGAAAAATTCTATGAATTCTAAAATTCATATGGAAGAACAAAAGACCCAGAATCACCAAAACAATTCTGAGCAATAAGAACCATGCTGGAGGCATCACAATACGTGACTTCAAATTGTACTACCAGGGCTATAGTAATAACAGCATGGTACTGGCATAAAAACAGACTCAAAGACCAAGGGAATAGAAGATGCAAAGACAAATCTACACACTTAGAGCCACCTGATTGTTGACAAAGGTGCCAAAAATACACATTGGAGAAAAGGCAGAATTTTCAACAAATAATGCTGGGAAAACTTGATATCCATACACAGAAGAATGAAACCAGACCCCTACCTCTCATCCTACACAAGTCACCTCAAAATGGATCAAAGACCTAGAAATTAGACCAAAACTATGAAATTACTAGAAGAAAAACAAAGGACCAAGTCTCCAACATTTAGGCACTGGCAGAAACTTCCTCAATAAGTTCCTTAAAGCCCAGAAAATAAAACCAAGAATCAATAAATGGGAGGGCATGAAATTAAGAAACTTTGCACAGTAAAGGAAACAATAATGGAACCATCATACAACCCAAGTATACCACTCCTTGGTATCTTTCCAAAAGAATTTAAATTAGAATACAATAACGATACATGAATACCCATGTTCATAGCAGCACAATTCACAACAGCCAAATTATGGGACCAACCTAGGTGTCCATCAACAGATGAATAAAGAAAAGGTGGTATATATATACAAAATAGCTTTACTCAGCCATAAAGAAGAATAAAGTTATGTCATTTGCAGGAAAATGGATGGGCCCTGGAGAAAATTTTGCTAGGTGAGATCAGTGAGTCTCAGAAAGTCAAAGGGTCATATGTATTTACTCATGTGGAAGCTAGAAAGAAAATAGGAAAAGAAAAAGAAGACCTCATGAAAATGAGGAGAGAGACCAGCAGAATAGTTAAAGGTGGTTGGGGAAGGGAAGAAAAGAGGGGAGAAAAAGGCTTAAGGAAGATAACAATCCAAATACTGTTATGTTTGTATATGAATGCATCACTGCCAATCTCACTAGCACGTATGAGGAGAGAGGAGGGGTAGAGGAGTCAGATGAAGATGGAAACATACAGAGATGTTGTGTACATATGAACATTATCACTTTGAATACAATGCATCAAACAAACGAACAAACAAAAACAAAGATCACTGCATGATTTCATTTTGCATGGTGATTTTTACAGTACTGCACTATTGTACAAAGTGAGGACTTCCTGTACTTTATTGAAAAAACAAACCAGTAATTAAGGTAAAAGAGATAAGAGAAACAAAAATAGAGAACATGTTCTGGGAACACAGCAATGAAAACATATGAGAGTCAAGTATGAAGGATGACAGGTCAGGTAGAGAATGAAATGATGAGGCAGGATCTTACAAAAAAAGGGAACCTCCTGTGATGAAGGCTTGAAGAAATGAAAGCACAATTATTCAAATTTACTATAAACAGATATTCCAACAAGATAGTGTCACTAGTGGAAACAGTACTAGTGTAGAGGCCAAAGTTCTTCCTCTGCTACTTAAGAAATGTGTGATGATACATACTTCAAGTTCTGAAAATGGAGAAGATATTTGCCCTGATTATTTCATAGAAATGCTATGAACAGAAAAATGAGATAATAATCCAATCCAAAATTTTAAAATCTGGAATATTAAAACTTAAGGTTATGTTTATTCCCTTCAGTTGCTTTTTTCTCTACTTCTATAGTAAAGTAAATGACAGATGTATATATTCCATCTGTACACTAGCGGTGTGATGCTTCTGTGTACTGATTTGGTTCCAAGTGTCTTTGGGATACTTGAGGTGAGATGGAATGGGAGCTAATGGTACTGAGAGAAATGTAATGGGCTGTAGAAGAAAGCCATTTTCTCACATTACTCTGTGGATAATGTAGTTGGTAGAAAAGAGTAGATGGGGCCGGGCGTGGTGGCGCATGCTTGTAATCCCAGTACTTGGGAGGCTGAGACAGGAGGATCAGGGTTCGCGGCCAGCCTCAGCTAATTAGTGAGGCCCTCCACAACTTCGTGAGACCCAGTTTCAAAATAAAGGATAAAAAATAGGG
>PVJS01032680.1:0-22619 GCA_004027185.1 Glis glis | reverse complement strand
CCCTATTTTTTTATGCTTTATTTTGAAACCAGGTCTCACGAAGTTGCGGAGGGCCTCACTAGGTAGAGAGAGAGAGAGAGAGAGAGAGAGAGAGAGAACGAGCTGAGGCTGGCCGTGAACCCAGATCCTCCGGTCTCCGCCTCCCAAAGTACTGGGATTACAAGCGTGCGCCACCACACCCGGCTTTCCCCTTTTATTTCTAATCCTTTCCTAAATTCTGTCATCTCATTTCTAAGTTTTTCTAATTCTAGTTTATGCCTCTCCTTCTGCTCCTCCTTCCCCTTTTTCCTCCTCCTGCTCCTCCTCTTCCTCCTCGTTTTTTCTCCTATCATTGTTAATGAGTTTTAGGCCACTTTGAAATGGTAGATTATATCTTAATTTGTTTCATAGGCATTCCTTCCTGGCATGCTTTCATTTTCTACCTGGATATCATTCAGTTCTTCATTTTCTTACTCATGTGTATTAACATTTTGTGGGATTTTACCTCAATCCTTTTCTTTTGCTCATTTTTATAAGCAATTCACGCCCCTTAATTTCTAGAATGAGGTACAATTCCAAATATCTTTTCTAACTTCCCAGAGCTCCCTTTGCTCTTGTTTAACCCTAGGATTCAAAACTGTGTTGGCTCGATTTCTGAAATTTCCTGTTTCTTTTCCCCTCCCTGACTTGTACCTGGACCTTCTCTTTCCTTCATCTCTACAACCCTATGCTAATCAATCAGATCCCTCTCCCAGCAGCAACTCCTCATCATGGAAAGGAGCCATGCTGGTCAGCTTTGAGAATTTACTGCACCTACACTGCTTCATTCCCAGCTGACCTCCTGGAAGACTCCCAGCTCCACCTGCTCTTCTCAAACTCACCTGCTATTATTTTCATTTGGCTCTTTGGGGATTCTCCAATAATCAGACTCTTCAGATGCCTCTGGGCTCCCTCTTCTTCCCACAGAAATGCTTATAACATGCAGGTCTTAGGATTGTTCTACCAGCTTATATGTTGGCATTCAGGGTCATACATTGTCACCAAGATTTGTTGTAAATATTGCGCATGGGTCTTCGGTTTTGTAAGATGATCATTCTGCACGACTTTCATGTGGGGATTCAAGAATTCTCCCATCGTTGCTACTATTTCCCAGAATTCATGAAAGATAATTTTAGTTGGTATTCAATGTTAATAATGATTTTTCTCAGTATTTTATAGCGATCATTCCAGTATCTTCTGATTTTTATTGTTGTTAGTGGGGAGCTATAACTCCTTTGTAGATGATCTCTAGTTTCTCTCTGGCTGCTGTAAGATCTTATCCCTAGGGGATAGGAGTATAGCTCAATGGTAGAACACTTGCCCAGAATGTGTGAGGCCCTGGATTCAATCCCCAGCATAGAAAAAGGTGTGAACACGCTTCGTCTTTGGCAACATTACTATGATATGACTAGAAGCAAATTTTTAATTCTCCATGTCTCTTAAATTGGAGGGCTGCTATTTCCAATTTATTCTAGAAAATTCTCATCCTCTGCCCCATTGTCTTTATTCTCTATGAGAACACCAATGAACTGTGTTTGAACTTCTTTCCTTGTCATTTCGTTTTTTCTTTTTTTTTTTTTTTTGTGGTACCGGGGATTGAACGCAGGGTTGTTCTACCTCCGCGCTACTCCCCCGGCCCTATTTTTTTATACTTTATTTTGAAACCAGGTCTCACGAAGTTGCAGAGGGCCTCACTAAAGAGAGAGAGAGAGAGAGAGAGAGAGAGAGAGAGAGAGGGAGAGAGAGAGAGAGAGCTGAGGCTGGCCGCGAACCCGGATCCTCCGGTCTCTGCCTCCCAAAGTACTGGGATTACAAGCGTGCGCCACCACGCCCGGCCTTTTCCTTGTCATTTCTCTTAACCTCTTTTTCATAGCCTCAATATTTCTCTCTCATATATGTGTGTGTGTATATTATATATATTATATATATATATATATAATATATATAATATATATATATATATATACAGAGAGAGAGAGAGAGATCTTTTCTCTAGGATTCTTCAACTTCCCCAGAGAAGAATCAAACAGGCTACATAATTTTTGGGGCCCAGTGCAAAATAAAAATGTGGAATCCCTTGTTCAAAAGTCAGAAAAAAGTTCAGTTAGAAATCCTAAAATATTAGCCAGGCATGGTGACACACGCTTGTAATCCCAGTACTTGGGAGGCTGAGACAGGAGAATCACAGGTTCGTGGCCAGCCTCAGCTACTTAGTGAGGCCCTCCCCATCTTTCAAAATGAAGAATAAAAAATAGGACTGGGGGTGTAGCTCGGAGGTAGCTTGGAGGTAGAATGCCCCTGGGTTTAATCCCCAGTACCACACACACAAAAAAAAAGAAATCCTAAAATATAAACCTTTTTATTTTAAAAAATATCTTATTAATTATAACCTGTAATAGAGATAACAGTGACATATAATTTTAGGTAATACAATAAGTTATAAAACTTCAATAATTTAATTTCATGATTGACAAATTTTTCTGACTTTCTTTTCTGCACACTCATTTATTAGGCCATGAAAAATTTGTATTCTCAGCAACTTCACTTTCAACCTATATAACTAAAAAGTGGTGTCAATCATTCTTGGCAAATGCAAGATCTCAAATAATACTTAATAATTTTTAACTTTAAGAAGAAAAAACAGAGTTGGGCATGGTGGCGCACACCTATAATCCCAGTACTTGGGAGGCTGAGACAGGAGGATCGCAGGTTCAAAGCCAGCCTCGGCAACTTAGTAAAGCCCTCTGCAACTTGATGAGACTGTTTCCAAATAAGAAATAAAATTGGGTTTGGAGTATAACTTGGAGGTAGACTGCCCCTGGGTTCAATCTCCACTACCAAAAGAAAGAAGAAAAAACAACATGAACAGAAACAAAGACAGAGGAAAGCAGGGAGTGGGAACATGGAAGAAGGTCAAACCAATGAGATTGCCGCTACATTGAGAAGATTCTGACATGCCAAGCACAGAACTGTAAGGAATGGCAAAATGTGGGATGCAGAAGTCATGGATGAAAGAGAAAAGGGAAGTAACTGGAAAGCAACTGCCTGAAACTCATGCAGACCGAGATGGCCAGTACCAAGCATAACCAAGAGGGGAATAGGAGAATACATATAAGAAACCATGATTGGATTGGAAATGTCCAGTGATTGGTGACTTTAATCACTAAATCTCTAATGTAATAGGACCAAAATTTAGGAATGAGTAGGAGGTGAAAAGTGAATGAAGTAAAGGCAGAAAAGTATTCTAGAAATAGTGAAAGAAAGAAATGTCGAAATAGGAGAAATGTAGAGACCGAAAGGGAACACAGAGGCTCTAATGCTGTCCCTTTATTTACAACTGAGGAAGAAGCCGAGGTCCAGACAGGTTAACCAATTCCCTTACTTAACCTGATGAGCAACAGAGCCCAGACAGAAAACCCGTAGAGATGAAATGGTAATTCAGGAAGGATAAGGATCAAGGAAAGACTTTCTGTCTCCCAAAAAGATCCCATTTAACTCCTCAATTTTCCCTTTAGGACCTGGCTTCCTCCCTCTCCTAGGCCTAAGGTCTTGAAATTATTTCCAAAATATCTGAAAGAAAATCATGACTCTGATGCTTCACTTGCTGGAGAAAATACAATGCCACTGGTCTGGGCAAGGGAAAGAGAAATTTGTCTATCACACTTTTTTATTCTTATAGGAATTTTATATTCCTAAAGCCAGGAAGACAGGAAGGGTTACTCACACTAAATTGGTAAAGCACCCCTATAATAATGCTGATAATACTCCACCCTGCCCCATTCCAAAGATAACAAATAACCCCAAGGTAACTATCCACCTACGGAAATGGACACAATAGGGTAAAGACATTCATTAAAAAAAAAAGTCACCCAATTATGGGTAATTCACAATGAGCTGGCAGACACCATTTTGCTATGAGTAGCAGAGTTCACGAAGAACCACCCTAATAACGTGTATATAAAGCAAACTAAACTGAGTAGGACATTCGCCATCAGAGCTACTCTCCAATCTGGACACCATGTCTGTGCGCTTTTCTTCCTCGTCCAGGCGTCTGGGCTCTTCCGGGGGTGCTGGCTCTGTGAGGCTGTCTGGTGGGGGAGCAAGCTTTGGGGCCAGCAGCAACACCTGCGGTGTGCCAGGCATCGGAAGTGGCTTCTCTTGCGCCTTTGGGGGCAGCTCCTCGGCAGGGGGCTATGGTGGAGGGAGTGCTTCCTGTGCTGCCTACACCAGCAATGAACATGGGCTCCTGTCTGGCAACGAGAAGGTGACCATGCAGAACCTCAATGACCGCTTGGCCTCCTATCTGGAGAATGTTCGAGCACTAGAGGAGGCCAACGCCGACTTGGAACAGAAGATCAAGGGCTGGTATGAGAATTTTGGACCTGGTTCTTGCCGTGGTCTTGATCATGATTACAGCAGATACTTCCCAATAATTGATGACCTTAGGAACCAGGTAAGAAACACATGTCATAGGTATTAACATTCATGAGAGTCTTTAGCCTAACATATACACACAAATGTATAAACTGTCACCAACAGGGCCTTGAGCTCAGCTTCTAGATTTGGGTAGTTTGTTATCAATATCAAAAATCATTTCTGTAAAAATTCTAATCTTTGAACATGACCCATTCATTATCCGGCATTAGGTAAATATGTATGTTTTAGTAATATTAGAATAATGAAAACTGCCCAATGTCTCCAACTCTGTTTATAAGCTTCCCCATAAAAAGTATTTTTAATGGAGAGAGGGGTGAATAAAGGAGGTCATACTTCAATTTCCCAGTTTCAAAACAATCATCTTATTATTAGATATGGATGCCAGAAATAATTTTGTAGGTATCTTTATTTCAAGGAAATTTGAATTTTTTAAACTATTTCCTCACTCTTAACTAACTCTCCATTTATCAGATCATTTCTGCAACTACCAGTAATGCCAGCGTGGTCCTGCAAAACGATAACGCCAGACTGACAGCGGACGACTTCAGAATGAAGTAAGTGGAGCCAAAGAGAAACCAACGGAAAGTTATCTTAGCATCTCCCTCTTTTATCGAGGCTATGTGAAGTCAGTTCTGTTCTTTATTTTTGTTTATTAATTTATTCGTTTTGAACCAAATGTATATTACAAAGACTTGGGAAATTTGAGGACTAACACAAATGAACAGCAAGGTCCTAGGGAAGAGAATTTTGAATATTCTCATTTCTCTTGCTTTGAAAATGTGTAGTTATTGCATCATGGATGATCTAACCAAAGTTTTGTGTATTATTTTGAGCTTTGCCTCAGATCTTAGTTTGAGCTTTGTGATGATCTAAAAAGTGATGTGACTAACAGCTAATGACTAAGGATGAACCTTTCAAATCCATCTCTCAGGTATGAGAATGAACTGGCCCTTCACCAGAGCGTGGAAGCTGACATCAACGGTTTGCGCAGAGTCCTGGATGAGCTGACCTTATGCAGAACCGACCTTGAGGTTCAACTGGAAACCCTCAGCGAGGAGCTGGCATACCTCAAGAAGAATCACGAGGAGGTAGGTGCCTACTACCTCCCTGACTTTCAGGCTCCTCCCTCCCCAAATTAAGAACTAACTGCAAATGATAAAAATCTTTTTTCTTTCTTTCTTTTTTTTTTTTCCTTTTTTTGGTGCTGGGGATTGAACCCAGCGGCATTCTACCTCCAACCTACACCCCCAGCCCCAGCCCTTTTTATTTTTTATTTGAAACAGGGTCTTGCCAAGTTGCTGGGGGGAGGGAATCCAGCTAAATGGTTGAAGCTGGCCTCAAACCTGCAATCCTCCTGTCTCAGCCTCCCAAGTACTGATATTACAGGTGCGCTCCACCACACCCGGCAATATCATATTTTAATATCAAGAAAGACCTTGTCAATTTCTCCCTATGGCTTAGATTGCTTAAAATGTTTCTAGTCGTCCCTCTCAAAAGAAACCCCACAAAAACCTTCTAGCCATATGGATCCTGTCCTTCTGACTCCTTTAAAAATAGTCAAATCCCTGCCGGGTGTGGTGGTGCAGGCTTGTAATCCCAGTACCTGAGAGGCTGAGAGGAGGATCACAGGTTCGCTGCCAGCCTCAGCTACTTAGTGAGGCCCTCCGCAACTTAGTGAGACCCTGTTTCAAAATGAAGAATAAAAAATAGGGCTGGGGGTGTAGCTCGGAGGTAGAATGCTCCTGGGTTCAATCCCCAGTAACACACACACACACACACACACACACACACACACACACACACACACACAAAGTCAAATCCCAGTGTTTGGGATGCTGAGACAAGAGAATTGGAGGTTTGAGACCAGCCTCCGTAATTTAGCAAGACCCTGTTTTGAAATAAAAAATAAAATAGGGCTGGGGGGAGGGGTAGCTCAGAGGTAGAATGCCCCCGGGTTTAATCCCTGGCACCGTTAAAAAAAAAATCAAATCTTAATATGGCTAAACAAATCTCTTCCAGGAAATGAAGGCTCTGCAGTGTGCGGCCGGGGGCAACGTGAACGTGGAGATGAACGCCGCCCCCGGGGTGGACCTCACGGTCCTGCTGAGCAACATGCGCGCGGAGTACGAGGCGCTGGCGGAGCAGAACCGCAGGGACGCGGAGGCCTGGTTCAACGAGAAGGTGAGGCGCGCTGCAGACCCGGCGCTGGGTGCAGATGCCGCGTCCTGCGCTAACACCAGTCCCTGTCCTCGCAGAGCGCTTCGCTACAGCAGCAGATTTCCGATGACACTGGGGCCACCACCTCGGCTAGGAATGAGCTCACGGAGCTGAAACGCACTCTTCAAACCCTGGAGATTGAGCTGCAGTCACTCTTAGCCATGGTAAGTACGAAATACAAAACCGATTTGCTTTAGAAATTGAAGAGGGAAATTAAGGAGAATCTTCTTCCAGCGTTACTTATTTTAGTATTCCTTAACTTTAGATTTTATCCACCAATTACTAGGTCGACAGAAGACACATTTGAATTTTACATATGACATTTCTCTTTGCCTGAAAAAATGTATCCCTACCTAAATGCCAATAATTGTGAAGCACTAGCAATTAGCAAATATAATTATTTTTTAGGTACTTGAAAAGGAAAATCGTTTTTATCCTGAATCTTCTTTCCCAAGTCAAAAGATCAAAAACCACTGTGTATGAAGAACGAAAATATGTTTGCACCTTTCCAAGTTTCTTCATCTAGCATTCCTTCTGGCCACTTAATTAAGAGCACTTACGTTTCTTTTTAAGTGGCATAAATAAGAAGCAAAGTAGAGGCATGAAGGTTAACTCTAAAGCTAACCATGCATAATGATAATAATAACCTTTTTCATTAAGGGTTTGCCCAGCAGTTTCACCCACATATTATTCCACAGTCACCCCGAGGCATGGGCAGGGCAGATTTAATGACTCATGTCATTATTTCCAAAAGAAGAATCTGAGATGCAAAAAAAAAAAAAGTTCAGTGATTCCCAAAGTCCCACAATTGGATATGAAAGAAGCAGAATTTCTCTCCAAATCTTTTGATTCCCAAGTCTATACTTTTCCCACACTGGCTAGGAAACCTCTAGAATTTATCCACAAAAGAAGCTATGAATATATAAATCAGGGCTTATACAAAAATAATTGCATATGAAAGGGTAAGACATTCCCATCTCCATTCCATGTAAAATTATAGCAGGTGTTCCCTCTGTGCACCTGTATACACAAGCCAACAAATCAAACTGCTTAAAGCTTAAAAGGGCAAATCTTTTCTTTGCTTTATTCTACTTATACAAAGTTTATGCAATTGACTATAGGATTGTTTTTCATAGAAAAGCTACAATTCTCATGAGATGAGGCAGACATATGATTAAAAATGAGAAGGCAAAGCCGGGCACAATGGTGTTCACCTGTAATCCCAGTGCTTGGGAGGCTGAGACAGAAGATCATGGGTTCAAGGCCAGCCTCATTTATTTAGCGAGACCCTCACAACTTAGCAAGACCCTGTTTCAAAATTTAAAAAAATAAAATAGGGCTGGGGATGTGGCTCAGAGGAAGAACCCTCCTGGGTTCAATTCCAGGAAGGAAGGAAGGAAGGAAGGAAGGAAGGAAGGAAGGAAGGAAAATGGAGAGAGAGAAGGGGAACTTTTATTCCTGGGGAAAATGGCAAATTGTGCCAGACCCCACAAAAACAGGATACAGTGGTGTGTGGAGCAGGACTCTTTAAACTGTGTACTAGGAAGAAACCATTTCTAACTATGAAACTATTTCTAACACTCCTATGAGTAGCATTGACCACCAATTGTGCCATTCTCAAATGGAAAAATAGTAAAACATCTGATAAAGGCAAGAGTTAACATAGAACAAATAGATTATTTTTATGATCATTTGTATTATATAAGGATAACCCTATCTCTCAAGGGACTTGGCTTATTCTGAAACAATATGGTGACGTTTTCTACAAAACTATGTCTTCCTGAACCACAGAAACACTCCCTGGAGTGCTCCCTGACGGAGACGGAGGGCAACTACTGCACACAACTGGCGCAGATCCAGGCTCAGATCGGGGCGCTGGAGGAGCAGCTGCACCAGGTCAGGACCGAGACCGAGGGCCAGAAACTGGAGCACGAGCAGCTCCTGGACATCAAGGTCCACCTGGAGAAGGAAATTGAGACCTACTGCCGCCTGATCGATGGAGATGATGAGTAAGTACTGCTTCTGCTGAGAAGGCCATTTAAGGTTATGAAAGATTATTTGAAATCAAGTCCAAAGTACCTATGATCCAGATCACATGTGGATAAAACCCCTCCTGGTATTATTTCAGCAGCCAATGAACTCTTACCTTACATCATTGCTTTTCAGTTTTCTTAGCAAAACACAGAATGAAATAATCCATGAAAAAAATCTCTTTTTACAGATCTTGCTTTAAATCGAAAGGAGGACCAGGAAATCAGATAAAAGGTAAACAGAGGCTGTGTACAGCAGTCAATTTTTAATATGTTTCTTTTTTGTTTGTTTTTGTTTTTTGTGGTACTGGGGATTGAACCCAGGGACATTCTACCTCCGAGCTACACCCCCAGCCCTGCTTTTTATTCTTTATTTTGAAACAGGGTCTCACTAAGTTGCAGAGGTTCTCACTGAGTAGCTGAGGCTGGCCGCGAACCTGTGATCCTCCGGTCTCAACCTCCCAAGTACTGGGATTACAAGAGTGTGTTTATAATGATGTTTCCCATTTAGGAATTTAATACATTCTAACAGTTCATACATGTCATTGTAGATTCATCTAAAACTGCCATCGTTAAAACAGTTGTGGAAGAAATAGATCCTCGTGGCAAAGTTCTCTCCTCCAGAATTCACACCGTGGAAGAGAAATCCACCAAAGGCAACAAGAGTGAACAGAGAGTGCCTTCCTAAACGCCACCCCCCAAAAAAAGATGCCCCCAAGTTAAAATACCAAATTGAAACTAGTGTCCCAAATAAGGGCCTTCTTTTTCTGCTTTGTTTCCAATGGATTAAGATAAGCTCTTTGTAGGGTAGTAGTGTTTCTTTGGCTTTCTCTGTGGCGGTGTTTCAATAAAAGCTCTTCCTGTTGCAAGCCATCCCTCCTGGTGCTGAACAGTCTTTGCATTTTAAGTAAGTCCTCCAGTGGGAGCTGAATTTCGTCTTTCATTTTGTTTAAGTCATGGTTTTCACAAGTGCAGAATAAGCTTAACACATAAACTAATGGGAGTCTTGCTTATGTTTCCATGAAATTTTGTCATCTTTCCATCCTTCAATAAGTATTTACTGAGAACACACTAAGTGCCAGGTAATGAGAATAAAATAGTTAATAAATCCCTGTTCTGGGGTTCAGCATGTTCATGAAGTGGAAATAAGGAATTAAGGAATCAGAAACATCTGAAGCATAAAGGGACAACTATCCGTGGTGATTTTTGAAGGTAGAAAGGGGTATGGGAACCAGGAGAAGGAGAATTCCAATGGGCCTTTTTCTTTAGTACTCTGAACCCAGGAGCATTCTACCTCTGAGCTACACCCTCAGCCCTTTTATGTTTTTTACATTAAAACAGGGTCTCTATCTAAGTTGCTGAGAGTCTTGCTAAATTGCTGAGGATGGCATCAAATCTGCAATCCTTCTGTCTCCCAAATACTGGGATTATAGGTGAGCGCCTCCACACCTGGCTCTGAGTCAAAATCTTAATTCCTCCACTATGCGGGTGGGCATTCACGAGTACTTTATTCTTTTTTTTTTTTTTTTTTTGCCATTCAAGACTGCAGACCAATGTGTCTTTTAAGTGAAGTAATATTTATCACTTATCATCAATGAAACTATTTTTCTAGCCCATAGCTCAAGATCTCATGCGGGACAGGAGGAGGCATAAATTCAGCAGAAAACATTCTGTAGGATTATTAGAGTGAGAGGACTTGTCTCCCACACACTGACTCACAGCAGAAACAGCCTGCTTTTCTCAGGAAACAGTATCTCTTACTGAACTCTGCGGAACTGATTCAGGTCAGTTCAAAGACAAACACTTTGTAGCTGTCTTCCCTCCACTCTTTTCCACAAGCATTTAATAATACCCAGGGGAACCTAAAGCAAATACCTTCTGGTTTAACCTTCTAGTTGACTGGCCTTCACATCCTATACTTTCATATCAAAATCAGGAGGAGGAGATACCCCACCACGTGGTGCCACAGTCAAAAGTACTTTGTTTATGGCACAATTCACAATAGCCAAGTTAAAGAACCATCCCAGGTGTCTGTCAACAGATAAATGGATAAAGAAAAGATGGTATATGTACACAGTAGAGTTTTACACAGCCATAAAGAAGAACAAAATTATGTCATTTGCAGAAATGGATGGAAGTGGAGAACATCATGCTAAATGAGATCAGCCAGATTCAGAAAATCAAGAGTCACATTGTTTTCTCTCCTATGTGGAAGCTAGAGAGAAAAAAGAAAAGGGACCCTGTGAAAATAGAAGAGAGACCAGTAGAGGAAGAGGACTGAGGGAGGGAGGAGGGGGGTACAGGGGAGGCACAGAGAAGGAAACAGACCAAATAATGTTATATGCACATATGAATGTTATCACTGTGAACCTCACTATTAGGTACTATTATGATACACCAATAAAACATTTTAAAATAAAAATAAAACGTAGCTTACATTTGGAGGACAAATTGGTAGTTTCTTACAAACTACCAAAACTAAACATACTCATCATATGATCCCACAGTTGCTGGATCCTTACTCCTTTATTCAAGGGAGTTGAAAATATATGTGTGCACAGTTGTTTTTTATACTTTTATTGGTCCATTATAATTATACATCATAGTGAGATTCAAAATGATACAAACATACAATCACACATCACTTGGAGTATTATTTCCCACCCTGCTTTCCCCATATATAGACACGACAAAATTTTACTGAGCCATAAAGAACAGATCTTTATAGTAGCTCTATTCCTTAATTGCCAAAACTTGGAAGCAACCAAGATCGCCTTCAGTGGGCGAATGGATGAACTTCGGTAGATCCAGACAATGGAATATTATTCAGTGCTAAAAAGAAGTGAGCAATCAAGTTAGCCACCAAAAGACAATCTAAAAAGGCTTCATAGCCAGGCATGGTGGCCCACATCTGTAATCCCAGTTCTTGGGAGGCTGAGACAGGAGGATCACACGTTCTCAGCCAGCCTCAGCAATTTAGCAAGGCCCTCTGCAACTTAGCAAGACCCTGTTTCAAAACTAAAAAAAATAAGGCTGGGGTGTATCTCAGAGGTAGAATGTCCCTGGGTTCGATCCTGGGTACCACAAAAAATAAAAATAAAAATAAAAATCTTCATGGTACTGAACTTGGTGGCACATGCCTGTAATCCCAGTACTTGGGAGGCTGAGACAGGAGGATCCCAAGTTCAAGACTGGCCTCAGCAACTTAGTGAGACTTTCAGCAACCTAGTGAGACCCTGTTTCAAAATAAAAATTAAAACAGGGTGGGGGTGTAGGTTGGAGATAGAATGTCCCTGGGTTCAATTCCCAGTACTACAAATAAAAGGCTTTATACTGTATTATTCCAACTACATGACATTCTAGAAAAGGAAAAACTATGAAGACAGTAAATAGATCCTTGTTGCCAGAGGTAGGTGGGGTTGGGGGTGGGGGATAAATAGGTGGAGCAGGAGGATTTTTAAAATTCTCTATAAATACTATAAGGGCAAAAATTACTATAATAGATACTATATAATACTATATAATAGATACATAATACTATGTATAATAGATATATAATACTATATATATAATAGATATATAATACCATATAATAGATACTGTAAGGGTAAAAATTTTCTAGAGATACTCTAAGGGCGGACATATGTCATTATACAATTTGCCAAATCCATACAATGCACACCCGGACTCTGGGAGATTATGAAGTGTCCATGTATGTTCATCACTGACAAATGTACCTCTCTGGCAGGGGATGCATGTGTGGGGGCAGGGAGTATATAGAAAATCTCTGTCCCTTCCTCTCAAATTTTCTGTGAACCTAAAACTGCTCTTTAAAAACTAAGTCTTCACAATTTGCTTTTCATTTTTAAGGCCTTAGCTCAGATTTCTTTAGTATTTGAACTGTCTGACCACCAACTCATCATAATTCAGGAAATAAACTCTACTAGAATCAAGTCAAGAGAATGAGTGGCCATTTTCAGAGCTTTTTTTAATATACCTGTATTGGTGCATTCTAGTCTCACATCATAATGAAGTTCAGAGCAATAGGGGCAGACATGCACGCAGCATCTGGTGAGCTTCCTCCGGCTCCCTCCCCATTTCTTCCCCTTCCCCTTACATGATCTTGAGATTGGTATTGACAATTTCATCTATGTACAAAACATCAATGTGTTTCCTTCATTAATTCTCCCTCTCCTCTACCCCCTCCGTCATTCCACTGGGGTTTCTCCTCCTTTATCTGCAGGACCTCTTGCATCCCGATTACTCCCTAGCTTCCACATAAGAAAGAAAACATATGACCCTTCACTTTCTGCAAATGGCTAACCTCACTTTACATAATGTTCTCCAGGTCTATCCATTTCCCTGCAAATGACATTATTTTGTTCTCCTTTATTGCTGAGTAAAATTCCATTGTGTAACTTCCAGGAAAGAACTGGTCGTAATTGGCAAGCAGCGCTTACTCTGTGGTAGGCACCATTCTAAAAATTCATTTCAGTCTCACTACAACCCTCTGAGGTACATACTACAATCACCCTCATTTTACAGGTAAGGAAACTGAGGCAGAGAGCGGTTGAGTAGCTTGCCCAGGTCACACAGCTAATACCAAGAGGTGTTTTCTTGCCTGTAAAATGAGAATGGTCACAATATTTACCTCATAGGGTCATTGTGAGGATTAAATGATTTTTAGAACAGTGCCTAGCACAGAGTAAGCACCACTTATCAATTATTATTAATTCTTCCCAAACCAGAGGAGCCACTTGGTGGGAGGAATTAGCACACCTGAGTCTGAGTCTCAGAAAAAAACTAGGAACCTAGTGACAAAACAAATCTCATTCGCATTCAAGAAAAACACCTTTCTAAACTTGTAGAATGTGAATTTTAATCAACAACATACTTGAAACTAAACAAATTTATCAGGGGAGAAACTGACATATGATCATTGGAGTAAGAGAACAATAAGGAGATATTAGTTAGGCGTGGTGGCACATGCCTGTAATCCCAGTACTTTGGAGGCTGAGACAGGAGGATTGCAGGTTTGAAGCCAGCAATCCTCCTGTCTCTTGGTGAGGCTGTCAGCAACTTAACGAGAGACCCTATTTCCAAATTAAAAATTTAAAAAGGGCTGGTACAGCTACAGTATAGCTCGGAGGCAGAATGCCCCTGTGTTCAATCCCTAGCACAGTAAATAAATAAATATAAAAAGAGATAAGGAAATATTAACACAGTGTAAAGATTTAATTCAATTTGACTATTTTGAATACCTATAATATGCACATTGTTTAATACTCTAATACCTAGTATAATCTTTTTTTTTTTTGGTGCTGGGGATTGAACCCAGGGGCATATTTATCTCCAAACTAAACCTCAAGCCCTTTTTATACTTTTCATTTTGAAAGAGGGTCTCACTAAGTTGCCGAGGGTCCCACTACATTGCTGAGGCTGGCCTTGAACCTGCCGTCCTCCTGTCTCAACCTCACAAGTACTGAGATGACAAGTGTGTGCCTCCACATCCAGCTACAGAGTAAATTCTTAAGAAACGATATAACTGCTGAATACTGGTTTCTTACCATGAATAAAATAACCACTCTCAGGGAACAAATATAGAGATAGAAGTAGCCCAGAGAATTTATTAAATCTAGCCTCCACTTCCAGAAAGAACTAAAGCTTTTAAGCTTTTAAGCTTCTAAAGTAAGTATTTGTTTAGAGGAAACCTATGATTAAAAGAATCCAGGAGACTTGCCCTATGAATGGCAGTAATGTTTGAGGGAGTTAAGTATGGTACATTCCCATCCGGCTTTGATGGAGAAGTGTTCTGTGATCTACACTCCCTCTTTAGCTTCAGAGACAACTCATCTCCAAAATGGTTCTAATAATATATGCTTAACATTTCACAAAAGATAAGTTAATTCGTATTTACAAACTACTGGAGATAAACAGATTATGTTAATAATACTTTGCAGTCTCATAATATTTCTTATCTAAGAAATTCAAACTTATAAATTATTACACTGACAACATACTCTGTTTTTCTTGTTCGTGGGAAACATGGGCAAAAGATTAAAAATTTGACAAGCCCACAACAAAATAATAAGTCTCTGAATATAAGTTGTATCTTTTAATCATGCACTGCTCTAAACATGAGCCAGTGGTCTGAATTACAGTCTTGTAGTAATAAGTTTTTAATACTTGTGGTTTAAAAAATGCATTCCTGTCTGCTGAATATTCCATTATCTTTTAGTGACAATAACATTGGATATTTTTCAAAGTATTCAATATCCACAACATTGAAAAATCTCATTCAGGGAAAAATTACTGTTTCAAAAGTAAGCCTGTAATCAGTTGAGCAATCAATTTGTAAATGATAGAGACCTGACCCTGTCTGATATGTCCACTTTGTTTTAATAATATAAATAATTAACATTTACAAAATGTCTGTGCCCTTCCGACTGTCTCATAGACATTCATTATTGGACCTGCTCATTATTGGAGTTCAATGTTATTATTTTCGTTTGCCTCCTAGGGGCATGAAGCACAAGACCAGGTTGCTTCCCCAGGGCATCAAGGCACGAAAAGGAAGAGCCTGCTTCCCCATGACAACCCCTCCGCTCTCTAGATACCGTAATCGTGGTCTTCTAGGTCATGATGGAAACACCCTTCTCCTTCTTATATTTCACTCCCCACAGATCAATATGAAGCTCAGGTCTCAAAATGATTCATAATGCTGTAAATACATAAATTTAAACTAAGTGACAGTAAACAATATTTTTGAGGCAGGGAAGTGAACACTTTGGAGACTCAGAAGTTGGTAGAATTGATGTTCTACTCCTGGACCAGAAATCAAGAAATGGCAATTCAAATAATTCTCTATCAACACCACAGATTCGCGAATTTCAGTGAGACTGATAAGCTTAAGTGACTGCAGGACTTCTATTGTTTCCGTCTTTCAATTGTCTTAAACCCAATTCAAAAAGTCCCACAATCAAGCCGGGCATGGTGGTGCACACTTGTAATCCCAGTACTTTGGAGGCTGAGACAGGAGGATAGCAGGTTCGCGGCCAACCTCAGCTATTTAGGGAGGCCCTCCGCAACTTAGTGAGACCCTGTTTCAAAATAAAGAATAAAAAATAGGACTGGGGGTGTAGCTCAGAGGTAGAATGCCCCTGGGTTCCATCCCCAGTACTGCAAAAAAAAAAAGTGCTACAATCAAAAGGTCACTAGATTTTGAAAGTCTCTGGTTTCAATAAGAAAGAAAACACTCAAAAAAATCGGAATAGTGGGAATTCTCTATGTGCATTTGCAGGACAAGAGTAGTATAGGTTTCTCATTTGAATTATTCATTCTTTGTTCTGGGGGGTGGGGTGTCTAGACTATTCCAGAGGTTAAAAAGTTGTACACTTATATCTTTTTGTAAAAGAAATGATTTCTGTGATCTAGGAGACTGTGATTTAGCATTACTAACACTTCAGGGCTGTGATTTAGTACTACTCCTCCTGGCACCTTTTTCATATATAAAAAATATCCTTGGGGCACCTTGCCACCTACTGGACACTATTAAAAATAGCCCAGTTATGAAAAACAACAATTAGGATGCGAGTAAAATTTTATTACAGATTAGCACAGGTGAGATTAAAATGACTACTGAATCCTATAAAAGGCCTATGGACTTCCCCTCCATGGAAGGTGGACTTTGGCTTTGCTCCTCTCTGGGAAAGGGTCACTGGGCTGGGCTGGGCTGTCACCATGTCTTTTCGGTTTTCTAGTGGATCCAGGCGGACCTGCTCACGAGCGGGGTCAGTCAGGGTGTCTGGTGGAGGTGCTGGCTTCGTGGCTGGGAATGTGTGCGTGGGGTCGGGAGCAGGAGGCAGCTTTTCTTGTACTCTTGAGGGCGTTTCCTCTGGAGGGAGCTTTGGCAATGGTGGTGGAGGGGCAGGGAGCAGCGACAGCCCTGGGTTTCTTGGAAGTGAGTACAGCCTTCTCTCTGGGAATGAGAAGGTGACCATGCAGAACCTCAACGACCGCCTGGCCTGTTACCTGGAACACGTGCGTGCTCTCGAAGAGGCAAATGCAGACTTAGAGCAGAAGATTGAGGACTGGTATGAGAAATATGGGCCTGGCTGTTGCCGGGGACTTGATCATGACTGTAGTAGATATTTCTCAGTCATTGAAGACCTAAAAAGACAGGTAAGGAAGATAGATTTGCATACCTTCACTACGGACTTCTGGTGGGCATAACTTAAAAGAAGAGAAAAATGCAAGATGTGCCTTAAAAATGTTATGGGATATAGAATGTGTTCACTCTCTATTCCCAGTGCTAAGGGCAGTCACTGCCCACAAATAAATATTTGTAGAATTAAATGAAAGAGAAATCATTTCAAAGTAGATGTACATGCTTTGTTGTTTTTATAGTTAACTCATATTGTTGGATGAAGAGTAATAAAAGTACCTATGTGACTCTTAAGCTCTGGATGTTTATTATCTGAAGAAAATCAGATTCCTTTAATACAGAAAAAAATGATGATAAAATAGATGCTTGGTGGGTTCAGAAGATGTAAAATCTCCGTGAAATCTGGAGGGTCCTTTGACTGTTTGGTTCTTAACACTTTGCACATTCTGCCTTGTTCAGATTATTTCTCTGACCACGTGTAATGCCAGCATTGTTCTACAAAACGACAATGCCAGACTGACCGCTGATGACTTCAGGTTGAAGTAGGTGCAAATAATTAGCTATATAGCAACAATATGTATCTTTAGCTTTCTTTCATTTTTTTTGTTTTGTTTTGTTGGTGCTGGGGATGGAACCCAAGGCCTTGCACATGCTAGGCAAGTGCTCTACCACTGAGCTTTACCCCTGGCCCCTCTTTTGCTTTTAAAACCAAAATATTTCAATAATGACATGCTAGAGCAATAAAGAAATTAAATACACCCTTATGAGGAGACCTATCCTAAGTTTTTTAAATCTAATAAGATTTTATTCAACCATTAAGCACATTGGATAACAAAAAAATTAATTCTGAAGAAATAACACCTCCAAAAAATGATATTCATAAACCACTGGGTATCTCAAACTATCTTAGCAGTTTGCCATTGCAAGAAGCTTCAGAAGTACGTACAGAACATCAGACCTTTCAGCACATGAAATGTCTTTGCAAGTTGTGCTTCGCACCTGCCTGTGATTCCAATTCTCAAGCACTTTACTAACCTTTAAGGTATGAAAATGAGCTTGCTCTGCACCAGAGCGTGGAGGCCGACACCAACGGTCTTCGCAGAGTGCTGGAGGAGCTGGCCCTCAGCATGACAGACCTGGAGATCCAGTGTGAAACCCTGAGCGAGGAACTGACATACCTCCAAAAGAATCACGAGGAGGTAGGGAAGCCTGCAGAGCAGCTTTGCACAGTGCCACGATGTCCTTCTCCAGGCCCACTGTTCATCTCCTTGCAGGGTGTGGCTCTCAGTTGAAATCCTCCCTTGAGTATCAATACTGACCCCTTTCCAGGAAATGGACGTCCTGCAGTGCGCATCAGGAGGGAACGTAAATGTGGAGGTGAACGCAGCCCCGGGAGTGGACCTAACTGTTCTGTTGAACAACATGAGGGCTGAGTATGAAGAACTGACTGAGCAAAACCGCAAAAATGCCGAGGCCTGGTTTAATGAGAAGGTAGATCTGTAGCAAATTGTATGTGACGGGCTTATTTGGTCGATGATCAAGCTAGTCACTAACCCCTCTGACAATTCCTCTTCAGAGTGCGTCATTGCAACAACAGATTTCGGATGATGCAGGAGCAGCCACAGCAGCCAGAAATGAACTGACAGAACTGAAACGCAACCTGCAAACCCTGGAAATTGAACTTCAGTCCCTTACGGCTATGGTATGTAAGAATTGCTGTTGAATTCAATATATATATATATATATATATATATATATATATATATATATATATATGTATTAGTCCGTTTTCCATTTCTGTAACAAAATGCCTGAGGCTGGGTACTTTAGAAAGAAAAGAGGTTTATTTAGCTCACAGATTTGGAGGGTGAAAGTCTAAACAGTATGGCATCAGCTCTGACAAGCCCTCCCTGACCCCTGGCTGTGTCACATCATGGTGGGTGGCATCATGGGGAAGTGCATGTGAGATGGGAAGTTGTGTGGCAAAATAGAAAGCCAGAGCACAGGGTGGGGCCAAGCTCACACTTTTATAACAATTCTTGCACAAGAACTAACCAGGGTCCCAGGAGAATAATAAAATTTTTTTCTAAGAGCAGCAGCACCTTCGATGACCTAATTACTTCCCACTAGGCCCCACCTCTTAAAAGTGCCACCATCTCTTTTTTTATATATGTATACTTTTATTGGTACATTGTAGTCTCATGTCATAATGTAGTTCAGAATCTTTCCACATTGGGACCAAGATTCCAACACACAAACCCTCAGGGGACATATTCAAACCATTACCAAACCACAGCAATATGTGTACATAGGTATATGTAAACATACATATAAAAAATGAATCTAGGCCAGGGGTAGTGATGTGAATCTGCAATCCCAGTACTTGAGAGGCTAAGACAGGAGAATCTCAGGTTCAAGGACAGTCTCAGTAATTGAGTGAGACCCTCAGCAGCTTTGTGAGACTCTGTTTCAAAATAAAAAATAAAAAGGACTGGGAGTGTAGCTCAGAGGTGGAACACCCCTGGTTCAACTGGTTCAATCCCCAGCACCAAAAAAAGACAAAAATTGTATCTATAACACTAAGTACAGTATATATAACAAGTACCTATAACTAAAAATAAAAATCAGGTTAAATATCTAGAATTCCTTCTATAAACATTACCTCTGACCCACCAATCCCAAAGCAATTTGAAAAATGACCTTTCCCATGGAAAGGAAATGTTTTTCTTTTCTTTCTTTCTCTCTCTCTCTCTCTCTCTCTCTCTCTCTCTCTCTGTGTGTGTGTGCGTGTGTGTGTGTGTGTGTGTGTGTGTGTGTATAGATTCAACCTTGGGGCATCCTCACTCCGAGCTACACCCTTAGCTCTTTTTATTTATTTATTTATTTATTTATTTATTTATTTATTTGGTTTTGAAACAGGGTCTCACTAGGTTGCTGAAGAGTCTCACTACACTGCTGAGGCTGTCATCAAACCTGCAATTCTCCTGACTCAGCCTCCCAAAGTACTGGGATCACAAGCATGCACCAACATGCACGGCTAGTTTTAATTTTCAATTCAGAACACTCAGACCTTATACAAACATTTCTTTCCACCTTGAGAATGTTTAAAATGTGAACATGCCATTCTCTTTAACACATTCAAGCCTTACTTCATTCTTCTTTCAGAAACATTCCTACGAATGCTCCTTGGCCGAGACAGAAGGAAATTACTGCATTCAACTCCAGCAAATCCAGGATCAGATTGGGGCCATGGAGGAGCAACTGCAACAGATCCGAACAGAGATGGAAGGCCAGAAGCTGGAGCATGAGAGACTTCTCGATATCAAAATATTTTTGGAAAAAGAAATTGAGACATATTGCAACTTACTAGATGGAGAAGAAAGGTAAATTTTAACTTACAGGGGAAACCTCACAGATATCTAGTTACATAATGCTCTTTCTTTCTAAAATATATATATATATGTTATACATACTTACATATATGATATATATAGAGAGAGAAAGAATATACATATGCCAATATTGCACTCTAGAATTTCCTACTCTGAAGAGCATACGCATATGTATCCTCAGTCAATGTACATTATTGTATGCAAATGAAATGAAAACAGAAATTTGAAAGTCAAAGTTCTAAGTACTTAAATATTTGAAAGTATAATCATATAATAAAAGACAATTGAATATGTCATATTTAACAATTCCAATATTCCAATCCAAGAAAAAAAAATGGCCTTCTGTGATTTAATGCTTAAGCACATTTTTTATAACTCCCTCAATTTTATTATTACTTCACTAATTACCTCATCTGCACCCTCTATTAAAGTTGAGCAGTGCTGATTAAGAGGATTTAATGGAAGAGGTATCACAGTTTGTTAGCCGAGAGCAAAATAAAAGCCCTAGAATGCAGCCTTGAATGAGAATCATACACTGGGTGCATCAAACATGTGGTTTAACCTCTTTGAACCACAATTTCCTTGTTGGTAAAACTGTGCTAACACCAAAACCACGCTCTTAACTGCTCTTAGCCAGAGTGTGTCATCGTCATGCTATGTAAAGTGCTTGTGGCGATGGCATATACACACAGAGCACTTGATCATCAGTGGCTATTACCAAATGCTTGCCCACGGGCCCAGCATGAGTAGGTGACATGAGTAGGTAGCATCCTCTAAGGCCAGGCTGAGCCTCTATGGCCTGTTCCCATAAGAACCAACAGCAATGGTTCCCTTCTTAGAACAAAGTACTCGTACACCATTCACTTTTTACTGAACTTACAGCACCTTTCACGCAATGTTCTAGATCATTTTTATACAAACATGCTTTCTTTCCAACAGCGTAAATTGTGTTTCTTAGCTCTACAGCACCTACACCTCTCTACTACGTAGTAGGCACTTCAAACATGCTCACTGGCCAGTTGAATGAAAAGTCAGAATGAAAATGAACTCGGAGTCCCCATATTGCTAGATGAAAGAGGTAGTATCTGGTCATGAGGAAATTTCTGATCATGAACATCCACTTAATTTCTTTATTCACTTTGTCAGAGTTATGGAAAGCTTAGCGATGTCCCTTCAACATAACAGGAACTTAAATCTTATTGGAACTGGAACTCCAAAACTCTTATTGCCAATTCATTGTTATTTATGAGCTCCCTCTTGAAAGGAAAAAAAATGCAATAACTTACTCTTTTCTTCCCAGAAGAAGCACATTCACATGTTACCAATCAAAAGGAGGCAGGCCGGTAAATTCTGAAGTCAAAGGTATAGAAGGCTTTTTACTTGATGCAATGCTTTTAAACTCCCTCGGTTTTATTACATAAGCCACTTATTTGCAAACTAAATAAAACTTGTTTCTAAGTTTAGTCCTAGTGAGTGAAGAGATGTGAAGTTGTTATGATATTTCTTAATACTTTTATTTTATATCCCAATAGAACAGATGTGGTCAAATTATTAGATTACTGGAATGAGGAATCAATCTACCAACATCTTCTTTACCTGGAACATCTTAAGGAACATCTTATTTTTCACAGTTCCAATGCTTTAATAAAAAGCATTACTTTATTTATAAATAAGCACAAAATAGGGCCAGTTGATATTTAAAGGAAGGCCTTCCTTGCTCCAGGCCTGTATTTGCCGGATACTTAGGTTGTTTTAATCCCTGTTGCCTTTATATTTATATCCATTGCTCCAAAAAACAGTGGCAAACCTAAGAAAGAGAGCCCCGAGTCATGTTAAACATTTACTTCAAAGACAGTTTCATATCTTGATTTTCTGCCTTTATCTTTTTTATTTTTTTATTTTTATTTATTTATTTAATTTTTTCAGTACTTGAGACTGAACCCAGGGCTTCACACATGCTAGGCAAATGCTCTACCACTGAGCTACACCCCAACTCCACAAAAACAATTTGTGTGTGTGTGTGTGTGTGTGTGTGTGTGTGTGTGTATGTGTGTGTGTGTGTGTATGTGTGTGTGTATGTGGTACTGGGGATTGAACCCAGGGACATTCTACCTCTGAGTTATACCCCCCAGCCCTATTTTATTTTTATTTTTGAAACAGAATCTCTCTAGGTTGATGAGAGTCTTACTACTTGCTGAGGTTGTCCTCGAACCTGTGATCTTCCTGTCTCAGCCTCCCAAGTACTGGGATTATAGGTGTGCACCATCACACCCAGCTTGCAAAAAACAATTTTAAAAAGCATACCTGTCAGCCGGGCGTGGTGGCGCACGCTTGTAATCCCAGTACTTTGGGAGGCGGAGA
>PVJS01032679.1:0-22617 GCA_004027185.1 Glis glis | reverse complement strand
TTTCTTGCGAATGCTGTTATTTTGTTCTTCTTTATTGCTGAGTAGAATTCCATTGTGTGTATTTCCCATAATTTTGTAATCCATTCATCTGTTGATGGACATCTAGGTTGGTTCCATAATTTGGCCACTGTGAATTGTGCTGCTATGAACATGGGTATGCATATATTACTGTTGTTTTCTAGTTTCAATCCCTTTGGTACGATACCCAGTAGTGGAATAGCCGGATCATATGGTGGATCCATTCCCAGTTTTCTGAGGAATCTCCACACTGATCTCCACAGTAGTAGTGGGGACACAAAAGGGACTCCAATGACAACGGAGAACCCTCAGTGGTGCAAGGGAAGGGGTACAAGGGAAGGGGAAGGGTAAGAAAGAAGTGAATCTATGGAATTACCATCATAAACAATGTGTATATATGAGATTATACCAACATCATTCTCAGTGCTACATGTGTGGGGGGGAGGCGGGGGGGAAGGACACCAAGAGCTGTGTACATGTATGTTAACACCAAACTGATACTCATTGTGATGTGAGACTACAATGCACCAATAAAAACATAAAAAAGAAAAGAAACTTCATAAAGCAAGTTTTGAATAGCAAAGTGAAAAATCAGGAATGTAGGTACAGATGACAGCAAAACTGGCAGAAATAAGAAGAATATAAGGAAGCTTAAAAACAAACCAGTAGCAGAATTAAGACCCACAAAAAAAATGTAATCATGTCACTGCTCTAATGGCAGAGCATGAATTTTCTGCCAAAAAGGCACATAAAGTATCATCACATAAACACCCTTGTGTGAGGTCATATGTAAAGCCTTAAACACCATCAAAGGGTTTAAAGAATCACGGCCACTTGTGTGTGCCGTCTCATAGGTCACTACCTGGGAAACTGTGCCTGTTAGAGGGAATCAGTCTGTGTTGAGGGGTTGTCTCCTGGATTGAATCACAGAGGAAGAACTTGTTCCTGACAAAAATGTATTAAACAAAACCAACTTAACAGAATGGCTCTGGTTGTAGCTGGTGCTTCTTGTTTTCTCACAGCCCTGAGGACCTTGGCAAAAGATGAAATGAAAATTTGCAACTCCCTTGATTCAAACTAGAAGTGAAAAAGAGACATTAAACTGCAGGGATGGAGGCCATCGTGTCTACTCATTAGGCACCAAAGGCTCTCAAATTCACCTTCTTCCCTCAGTGGATATGAGAGTGGGCACCCATGACACAGTTCTTTTGTAACACTCAGGAACAATATATTTCCAAGTGTCTTCGATTTGCAGAGTTGCAATAGATACAGAGAATTACTGTGCCCTTTCTTTTGACCTTGACCTATACAAGACACTACGGAAACATGAGAGAATTGAAAAGAAATAATGGGTTGAATTCTTGCACCTGGAAGAAATGAACAAATGACTTCCACAATGCTCCTGAAAAATGTTAACAAATTTTCTGAAAGGGTTTGCGATTTTTACTTTGTCTCAAGCCATATGAAGAATCTAAATCCAAAACTATTTTCTTTCTTCCAGGTGTAGGAGAGCTGTAGAAACTTGGATGACATAGATGTACAAGAATCATTTGTTTCTGAAGTTTCCTTGTCTGGCATTTATATGTTTGAAGTCACCAAGGCACCACATTCTAACTTAAGCCATAACTGCAATGCAAATAGAGCTGAAGATGGAGTGCAAACTGTTTCTTCAACCTACGTGTTCTCATCATACAGGAGCTAATTTTCCTAAACATTGTTACTGGAGGTCAGTGTTTCTACACAATACTCATTACTTTCCATGAATATAAAATTTCTGTTAACATGTGCATTTCATTGAACTAGTTTAAATTCAATTGTCTAAACATGATTTTCTTATATGTTGGTAATGCCCACTTATTTTTTCATAATATTAATTAAATTATTATTTAACATGTTTTCAGAGTGACATATAGTCTGAAACCCTGTTACTTATGCACAATGCCTTTCTGGTTGTCAACAAGCACGAGGCAGAGAATCCTTCAGGGCTCAGCTACTTGCCTGCAAGAAATGTTGAATTAATCATCAGTTCTGCTTGGATGACACTGCCACATCCTGATCTCAGGTTTGCTCCTTTTGTACTTTCTTATAGCCACAAGCCATGCTGAAATATGGAAGGTGTCCTCCCGGTGGAGGAGAGATGGCCTGGGTACTTTTTCAAATCATAAAGGGTGTATGTCACCTTTATGGTATTGTGGCAATCATCACCCCCTGGGTATTTAGCACCGGAGACAACAGACTCTCATACCCTAGAGATAGAAAAACAGACAGAGGCCAACTTGTCCACACTGGGTTCTACATAGGTTTGCCAGGGTGAGAGGAGGTGGAGGGCGATTAAGCTAAAAATACGTTCTAGGCTGTGCCGTCCTCAATCCCAATCAAACACTGCAATAGACCAGGTAGATGAGCTGCTGGGGTTTGTCAATACTCCTAAAAGTGACTCGGGAGCTGGAGATCCACAGGATCCAGGCCACCGGCGACTCAAGCAGCTGACAGCTTAATGTCTCCTGCAACAAACTGCCCTACTTGGTAACAATTAAGAAAAAATGCAGAATATTAAAGTACTCTTTTTACTTTGAGAAAAAATTAACACAAATAGTAACAATTCACAGCACTTCAGATCTGTTCTTGACAAGCCTTCATAACAGATAAAAAAGTACATATTTTCCCTCCAAAATGAGAGAACACAAGGTTGGGATGTGTGAGTAAATATGTTAATGCATTTTTAAGCTGGTTGCCACATTCAAATAGCACACGCCACTCTAAAAGAAACTGAGAAAGAGTTTAGCACAGATCAAATAAAGATACTCTTAGGAAAAGATTGACCCTCTCTCCTTCCCTCTCCTTAAGGTAAAATACTCACAATAATGATCTATGTTAGCTTTCACATTTTTGTCAACAAGTTAATTATACAATGAAATATCCAAGTGACATTCATCTCAATTAAATTTATTTCTATCCTGAATTAGGTATGGCCAAAGGCAGTCACATAAGTAGTACTACAAATGACTAACATAATAATGTAACCCACACAACTACACTGAGAAGAAAATTAGTATTGCTACTCACACTTTATAGTTATACAGCTATTAGAAAGAAGAAAGAATGTTTGTCCATGTTCTTTTGTTTATTTGTTTGTTATTGGGGATTAAACCCAGGGGCATTCTACCTTTAAGCTACACCCCCAGCCCTTTTTATTTTTTGTTTTGAAGCAGGGTATCACTAAGTTACTGAGGCCAGACTGGAACCTACGATCCTCCTGTCTCAGCCTCCCAAGTCCTGGGATTGCAGGCATATGCCACCACACTGGGCTGCTCAGGTCTTTTTTAACCACACATTCTCTAATAAGACTGAGAGGCCCATGTGTACTTCAGACTTCGTTTCCACAAAGAAAATTCAGCACCTCCTTCAGTAGGTATTTGCTATTCATTTTTATGCATAATTAAGAAATTATATGCTGCTGATAACCCGAGTAATGTAATGCCTAACCTCTCACATTCTGCCTTGATTGCCAGGCAGAGGATTTGAAAAGAGATATTTTAGAATAATTACCCATCAGTAATCATCTCCACACAACACAAATCACATTTGATTCCCCATTAAGACAGACCAGAAGAATGAGGGGCTTTCACTCAGAAAGCTTTCTGCTGCAATCAGGTTAATTCTATGTTTCCATTCCATTGGCCTTCTGAATTTAAACATGGGAAAAACAAAACAAGTTGTGCATAGGAGATAATAATATCCCCGACCAGGGTATTGATCAATGGGTGAAAAGTGCTTAACTATTAGCTTTACAAGTGTGGTATCAGTCCATTCAGAAATGTGGCTTGCCAGGAGGCATTCATTCAGCAAACAGGGGTAAGGTCCTTCATTACATCAGGACAATTGTTTACTCTGATTCATTCCAAAGCTCAGACCTTCAAGAACAGTCTGCCGCATAAAATAATTCATACAGAAGAACAAAGAAACAAATGTCAAGCTGCTATAGCTAATTTATGTTACTTTGTAAGACCAATCAGCGACCCACCAACCCATGGGAATCTATTATTTCTTGTTTATGAATGTAGTAACCTTTTTTTTTTTTTTGCGGTACTGGGGAGTGAACCCAAGGACATTCTACCTCCAAGCTCCACCCCCAGCCCTATTTTTTATTCTTTATTTTGAAACAGGGTCTCACTAAGTTGCCGAGGGCCTCACTAATTAGCTGAGGCTGGCCGCAAACCCGGATCCTCCTGGTTCCGCCTCACAAGTACTGGGATAACAAGTGTGCACCATCACACCTGGCTAAATGTAGTAACCTTTTTTTATGTTCATTTATTGGTGCATTGTAATTATACATTTTGATATATGTCAGGGTATGAACATCATACATGCACACATTGCACATTTAGCCCTCCCTCCAATCCCACCCTATTTCCTCCCCCTTCCCTCCCTTTCATGCTCCGGATAGTGATTGAGTCTTATAGGTTTGTGTATGTACATCATGTGCTATAGTGTGTTTCCTTTTAAGATGATCAATACACCAACATTTCTGACATTTCTTTTGTGATACTTGTCAAGTTTAGAGCCTGATCTTTTCCTTAATTTAAGTAATAATACAGCTTTGTTCAACCATTATAATCTTAATCTGGGAGATCTATGTTTTCCTGTAATCAACAGAGTTATCAACACCAATAACAACCAGCACTCCCCACCCCCACATCTGTATTTCACTTATCTTTTTCCACTGTGATGAGAGAGAAGCCATCCTTTTCAGAGGAGGACGAGCCTTTCCATATCTCACATTGATAGAATATCTGCTCACCAAACATATGGATCATGAACCACTTTTCTTGTCCTTCAGGCTTACTGTTGACACTCTTTCTTCCATATTTACAGTGTTCCTCCTTTTCCTGTCCTAACAAGAAAGTATCTTGTGTATGGGCATTGGAATTTAAGTTAGATTATTACTTAGCCTGGGGGCATTTTAACATGAGTCATTTCTTTTCTCTCCTTTTCTGCTTGACAGTAACACAAGTGGTTCAGTGGTTACACAAATGTTTGATTTATAATTTTCTTAAATTGTGCAAACACTTCTCTGTTTGCTTCAGGCCCTTTTATACAGCTATGGTATATTTCATAAAGGGAGAAAGCCTACAGAAAAGAGCTTTTGGAAGTTTAAGGGATAATTAGCAACTGAGTACTTACGTACCTACCACAGAAATCAAGAAATAAAATGTTAGTAGCACCCCAAAATCTTCTGTGGGTCCCTTGCGAGTAGGAGCTTTCTCCCTCCCCTTAAAGGTAATAGATCCCCTGAATTTTGTGGTAACTATTTCCTTTAAGTCTTATCTTTCTCAGTAAAGTTAAACCCTTGCCCATGTTAAATAATTTTGAGTATTCACATCAGTTAGGAGAAGTTTGATAAAATCCAGTTCATTTCACAGATATTTAGGGTATTTAAAAATGTGCCAGACATTAAATGAAGATCTGAGGGAATAAAAATCAGTAAGACACAGTCCCTACCCCCAAGAAAATCACTAGGATTAGGAGCTTTACTGGAGCTTGTGAAAGCATAAAAGCAATGTTGGGTCCACATAACTATAATCCAGTTCACCCAAGGGGAATTGGAACTGGAGAAAAACAAGATATGGCAAGATTTCTCATTGCCTTGTCTCAAATCGACACATTTATTGGATACTGTTTAACTGGGAGAAAAGCATGGTCAAGTCTTTCCCTAGAAATTGAAATGGGTGGGCAGGAGGGAGGCTGCCTCTGAAGAACCTAGAAGTGAGTATATTATCTCTCAGCGGCACCATGAACGAGCTGGCATTTCCAGCCTATTTCCAAGACCAAAGGAAGGGGATATTCATGATGCTGGGGGAGAAGACTTTGGAAGGAGATATCTTTCAAGGGCTCTAAAGGTGTTCCATACTTTACATTCCTTATTTGGAAATTACTATAATGAACCACCCGGAGAATTCACTTGGGGTGGTATTTGTGAGCGATCTGGCACCCAGCAGCGTTCAATAAGTGTCAGCCCAGCCTTTTACAATTGTTTCCCTGAATAAAGAATAAAGTGGGGCTGAAGCGGACAATTTGTAGGTGAATGTCAGGACACTGCTCTAAGGAAGGCC
Source organism: Glis glis (assembly GCA_004027185.1). NCBI lineage: Eukaryota > Metazoa > Chordata > Mammalia > Rodentia > Gliridae > Glis > Glis glis. Next base: position 16,486 of record PVJS01032679.1, on the reverse strand, counting down.
GTGCTGTGCTTCTGCCCCTGGCTATTTGTTGAAAGAACAATCGTAGAAGCATTTAATTCATGACAACAAAATTTTATCTGCAAACTGAAGAGTGAAACATGACAAAAGACAAATTACTTCATTTAAAGACAGGAAAAGGTTTTACAAGACCACACTACCCCTTCTCCAGAGTCCAAATAAGACGTTCTCCCCAAATCCAACAACTGGCATTAGTGTCCCACAGATTTGACTCAATGTTAAACATGATGTTTTAAAATGTTGTACTATGGTACCAAATATATATAACATATACATATATATACATATACATATATGCACATATACACATATATACATATACACATATATATACATATACGTATATACACATATGTACATATACATATACATATCTATGTGTGTATGTTTACCACATATATACATATATACACATATATATACATATATACATATATATACACACATATATGCGTATATACATATATATATCCTTTATTGATGTGATTATGTGTGTGTGTGTGTGTGTAGTACTGGGAATTAAACCCAGAGGCATTCTCCCTTTGAGCTATATCCCCAGTCCTATTTTATACTTTATTTTGAAACAGGATCTTGTTAGGTTGCTGAGGGCCTTGTTAAGTTGTTGAGGCTGGTCTTGAACCTGTGATCCTCCTGTCTCTGTCTCCCAAGTACTGTGATTACTGGTGTGTGCCACTATGCCAAGTTCAATTTCCTAATCTCTAATATTTAGTACTGAGATTACAGGCATGCACGGCCCCAGGGACTATGTTTTTTTTTTCATAATGTATCGATGCATTGCAATTATACATTATAGTGAGTAACACGTACATCATGTGTTAAAAACATACATGAACACAGTTCTTTGTGTATTTCCCTCCACATTCCACCCTACTCCCCCTTCCTCCCTCCCCATACAACTTAGTGAGATTGGCAATAATACATGCTGCTTTGTAATCTGAAACTCTCTAATTTAGAGAGTCCTCCAAAGTATGTGATAACAATATACATATGGGGGAAGTAGGCTGGGGACTCAGAGACAGCGCTTATGTGTACCAGTGATTACAAAGCAAAACCATGCTGCTTATTAAACAAACGTGTCTAGTTGACAAAACAGCAGACCCTGACTTTGACAAAAATGATCGATGAAACTCATTTCCTATAGGAAAAATGCTCCAGTGGAAGCAAAGACTAATCCTAATATTGTTTGGCTGACTGAGTTCTTTGTATCTGTAAGGGTCCTGTCAATTAAAGATGTTTCAGGCAAAATATCTGCATAATTCCTCAGCAGTATCATTTGTCGACCTTCACCACAGTGGAGCCTGAGCCTAGAGGTTCTTGTAAACGAGGAGATGATGGCATGGGGGCTGGGTGACTGGACTTTAGTGATGGCAATATTATGAAAGAGTGAAGAAACCTATTACCTCTTTGGGAGATTTTATATTTAGTGGTTGGAACCTCTCTGAATTATAGCAAATAGAATTTATAGGCTAGTGTCACTTTTAGCTATTGTACAAGTCAAATCGCTAATGTGGCAAACAATCATAGGTTGAGGTGCTTTAGAGTTTGTGATCCCATCTCCTCAGAGCTACTGTCTAGTGATTTTCATTGAGTTGCCCATTGTAAATCTCATCATGTCATCCTTTAGTTAGAATTTGCTGCCTTTTGTGGAATGGAAATTGTTCTTCTTACTACATGGAAGTAATGCACCCTGATGTACCTATCAAGAAGAATGATATTCTTTGGTAAATTATTCTAAACTTACTGGTCCCATATGTTTCCTTATTGCTAAGTGGTTCCCTGGGGAAGTTATGTAAATATTCCAATTTTATCGACATTGTCCATAAAACGTTCAAAACCCCTAGGGACCTGCATGTGTCATAAGTGAAAGAACATGGTCTTTGACTTTGACATCACAGTGACGCGAGACTGGATCTGCCCCTGCCACCTCCTAGCAACATTGCCTATAAAAATCACTAAGTCACAGCGGCAATTATAGATGATGGATTTTTTTTTTTTTTGCGGTACCGGGGATTGAATGCAGGGGCGTTCTACCTCCGCGCTACACCCCCGGCCCTATTTTTGTACTTTATTTTGAAACCGGGTCTCACGAAGTTGCGGAGGGCCTCACTAAGGAGAGAGAGAGAGAGACAAGGAGAGAGAGCGAGAGAGCTGAGGCTGGCCGCGAACCCAGATCCTCCGCTCTCCGCCTAACAAAGTACTGGGATTACAAGTGTGCACCACCACCTCCGGCCTGATGATGGATTTTTGAAATAATTTCCTGGAATGGTGTTTGGAAAATATAATGGTTAGAACATACTGGGTATTCAATACATGTTAGTTTTCCCTTAGTCTGGGTTTGACTTTAGGTTAAATTTACCAAGCCCATTAGAAAAATTAATTTCATTGTATTCCAGAACCACAAACCTGTTTTTGATATGAAGGTAATCACCCACCTTCAGTTCCAACCCTTTTCAACAGAGTCAATTCCTTGTGACTGTTAGATTTCATAGGAAAATCAAATTCGCTCTTAGTGAAATAATCTTAATAAGTCCCAAGTTCTCAATCTACAAATATTTCAATGAAATTGACTAAGGTGGAATAAATTGGTTGAAAAGTACAATCTAGAATTTATATATTCTTTGTTCTTTTTCGTGGTATGGGGATTGAACCCAGGGGCATTCTATCTCTGAGCCACATCCTCATCCCTATTTTTATTTTTATTTTAAAACAGAGTCTCGCTAAATGACTGAGGGTCTTGCTAAGTTTCTAAGGCTACCCTCAAACCTGTGATCCTCCTGTCTCAGCCTGCCAAGTACTAGGATTACAGGTGTATGCCACCATGCCCAGATTTATATATCCTTTGTACACACACACACACACACACACACACACACACACACACACTTCAAATGTTCTAATCGTTCACCTTTTATTTTTCCTCAAAAGAATTATAAAACATAATGTTTATTTCAAAGTGACTATAAGTGGTATATTTGTTGCTCATTTTATGTTTGTTATCAGTGCCCTGTATTTATAAATATGGGATATAATGGGCTAATAAAAATAAAGATATTTGATTTAAAAAAAATGGGCCTAGTGCCTCTCATAGCTCCAGTCACATAGTAGGCCCTTAATCATTATTTGTTGAAAGATCAGGCCTTTGTTGAGAATTGCACTATGAACTACAACATTTCTAAAGATGTTCAAGATTGCAGCTCACTAAACTATGCGTATTGGTCCCCGTGAGTAGAATACATATTTATATACTAAAATTCTAGGATAAGTATCTTTAAGTCATTTTAGTTTTAGAATCTAATTTTAGAAGGCATATCATTGTAACGGCCACACTCAATGCAAGAAGGGGCTCTTCAGGAACAGACTAGGCCAGCACCATTGTGGGTATGTCGGCACTGTGTGCTAGAATTGAGGTGAAAGTGTTTCATGCTACCCCCACATCTGGCTCATGAAAACACCCTCCACACATCCTGCATGTTCTTGCCCTTTCCCAATTATCCAAGCAATTATCAAGTGTTTCAAGGACTCAGAGAATAATAAAAATAAAAAATAGTGGGAACCAAGTCCATGATTGACTGTGTAAAGCAGAGTATCTGTGACACAAGGAGAAATTATTGTGTACCACCACTGAGAGTCATTTCCTTCCTTCCTTCCTTCCTTCCTTCCTTCCTTCCTTCCTTCCTTCGATAGGATTTAGCATCCCTTAATGTGTATATCCTAGTGTATGTGCGCATGTATGCCTTCCCAGAAAGTATACAATCTGATTTCTCACAGATTTATTACTAAGCACTTTTTTATATAATGTCCTATTTTATATAATCAAAATATCAATTTTATCATTGATTTAATATATTAATATAGTAATTTGTTTGAATTTTTTATTCTGTTACATTCATTTTGGATTTCCCTTTAATATGCATGCTTTTAGAGGTCAGAGATCCTGTATTCTGTTTTGTCTGTATCTCTCTACAGCAACCAGGTCATTGTTCCGCACCTAAAAAAAAGTTAAACCAGGTTGAATGTATGTAGTCTTATTTCAACTAGAGGGAGAAATGTGTCCTATGGAAATTCAGTATCCCCCAAAATAATCTCATTTCAGGTTTTTATTTAAAGAATAATGCAAGTCTTAAAACTTGGCTTTGGGTCTAGACAATGTGGTAGAGTGCTTGCCTAGTATGCTGAGGCCCTGGATTCAATCTCCAGCATTGGAAAACCAAAACAAATGAACAAACAAACAAATAAAAAACATGTGGCTTTATAGAAAAGAGTACATTTTTTGTGGTGCTGGGGATTGAGCACATGGGCATTCTACCTCGGAGCTACACTCCCAGCCCATTTTCTTTTTTTTTTTTTTTGCAGTACTGGGGATTGAACGCAGGGGCGTTCTACCTCCGCGCTACGCCCCTGGCCCTATTTTTTATACTTTATTTTGAAACCGGGTCTCACGAAGTTGCGGAGGGCCTCACTAAGGAGAGAGAGAGAGAGAGAGAGAGAGAGAGACAGACAGGGAGAGAGTGAGAGAGCTGAGGCTGGCCGCGAACCCGTATCCTCCGGTCTCCGCCTCCCAAAGTACTGGGATTACAAGCGTGCGCCACCACTCTCGGCCTCATTTTTTGTTTTTTGAAACAGGTTCTCTCTAGGTTGCTGAGAATCTAGATATTTTGCTGAGGCTGGCCTCAAATTTGCAACCCTCCTGTCTCAGCCTCTCAAGTATTGGGATTACAAATGTGCACCACTGCGCCCCACTAAGAATCCAAATTTTAAGTCTGTGTTTAGAAAAGCTACTTTAGAAATGAGTATATAATTTTATGCAATAGATGAAGTTATATAAATACATATTTATAACTCAATTGTCTTTATAGAAAGGAATCTTATATTGGCCCTTTTATTTATTCACATCAATTTAAACTTTTATTAAATACTGATTATATTCAATAAACATCTCTAATTTTACCTTTTATATAATATCCCATTATTCTGTAGAAGTATTGCACTTTAAGTGACATATATTAGAATTTGTGCATCCAGAGTTTTATTTTATCAAAATCTTTTACATCATAACCTTTCACTGCATTAGCAGCTAGCAACATTACATTTTCCCCATCCTCCAACTTCTAGAAAGAAAGCACAAGGTTTCCTCAATCCCTCTATCAAAGGGTTTCAGTTTTTCAGGCTAAGGACATAAATGCAATGTGGTAACTAAGAGAAATATTAGCATCATTTAAAATGAGAGATACTTCTCCTTGGAAAGGTTATCCTGATTTCAATGTTTTGAAGACATTTGAGAGCATATACCGGCGTGAGGCTCCACTTCTTACCACTCTGGAAGACAGATGTGGTCAGCCATGAATACATGGAATCCCTGGAGGATTAACTCTTGGGGAAACTCAGACTAAAGAAGAAACTGCTGCTTCATCTTCATGGAAGGAAAGAAAAATATTTCCTGTTTTCACATAACATGGAAACATATGGTAAAAGATAAAATGCAGCCGGGCGTGGTGGTGCACGCTTGTAATCCCAGTACTTGGGAAGCGGAGACCAGAGGATCCAGGTTCGCGGCCAGCCTCAGCTACTCAGTGAGGCCCTCCGCAACTTCGTGAGACCCGGTTTCAAAATAAAGTACAAAAAATAGGTCTGGGGGTTTAGCGCGGAGGTAGAACGCCCCTGGGTTCAATCCCCGGTATTGCATAAAAAAAAAGATAAAATGCCATTAGACTTATAATTGGGCTCGGATAGACCAAAAGTTTAGGTCTTTTGATAGAACTCACTTTTATTTTCTGTTCAAAACCTACCAAATTCAATTAAAATGAAGTATTTGCAGATGCCGGTTTCTATGGGGTCGAATAACTGTAAGTTCTAAATGTAATACCCCTTCATGTATCAAATCATAAGTTACACTTCCATCTGTGAGGCTCCTTAGCTGTCCTTTGTCAATTAACCAGTGACAGAATTTCTTCTCAACTCTGATTACTCTGAACTCAGTGAATTCTCCTTCCAATTTTTATTTATTTCCTCCTTGCTCTATAGAAAACCATTGATTTTTATTTTCTTGTTCAGATACTGGTTGATTTTATCTTTAATTTTGCTTAAAACAAAACTTTTTCTGACTGTTACACTGTACAATACTCAAAAAAGGAGGGAGTTACTGTTGCTTAAACTCATAAATATTTAGATTATCCACTCCAAATTACCTACAGTGAATAGCGTAGTGAAGGAGTGAACAGCTCAATACCCTCCCCACCATCCCTAGCCCTTACTTTACACATTCTCAGAACCCATCTGTTTTCCAGTTAACAGGGAATGGATGTTTGGAACACAGAACTTAAAGTAATGGTGAGAAAGTCAGGTTTGTTACTACACATAAAACAAACTTAAAAACACAAAGCTTACACCCATACATAAGTGGGGGATTAACTTTTTATTGCATGAAGATTTGCACATAAGAAAGGGCGACCCAGGGTGAGAACAGACCTGGACCTTTAAAGAGCTGCAGCAAGACACATGTGACACAATGGGATGGAGGTGACTGGTACAGGGCCTTCAGTCTCTCAGGCCCTCCTGGTGCTGCCCAGTGAGATTCACAGCAGAGTTTTACAAGAACAATGGGTTGTGCCTCTTGCATAATCCTCCTATGATCTTAATGTTTGTGTCCCCCCCAAATTTGTAAATTGAAAATCTACCCCCCCACATACACATACATTGATGATATTAAGAAGTTGGGATCCTTGGTGGGGAGTGAAAAGATCTTAAGGTTGGCAGCCTCATGAAGATATAAAGAGGAGACCTCTGACAGCTAATTAGCCGTGTTGACTCTGCAGATCCAGTGGGAAGGTTCCATCAGCACCTTCCAGCCTCCAGAACTGTGAGAAATAAATGCTTGTTTAAAAGTCACCTATTCTGTGAGCTGTTATTATAGCTGCCTGATCAGACTGAGACTGATCCTGTGTCCCAGTTCTTTCCAATGTGACTGCTGCTCCTCCCATCAACAGGTGAAGTCTATTTTCATATTTCTTGAATCTGTTCTGGCCTTGGGACTTGCTTTGACTAAATGAATGAGGTAGAAGTTATGTTGCCCAATTGCAAAAATCAGGTATTTAGAGCTTTCAGTTCATGTTTTGTCCCCTTGGGGCGGTTCACAGTGAGAAGCCGCCCAGGATGAAAGGCCACTTGGAGGGAGATTCCTGATTGCCCCTTTTCCCAGCCAGTCCAACCCCCAGCTAACTTGCCAGGTAAATACCACTGAAAATTATGTCAAAATGCCCAGGAGAGACACACAAAACTCACCAAGGGAATCTGTGGAAGTATAAGAAATAATAAATAATAGTGTATCTTTCCTTAATTTTTTATTTTGAACTACTTTTAGATTTACACAAAAATTGCTAAAGTTGTATGGAAAGTTTCCATATGCCTTTCATTGAAGAGGTTTTAGGCATAATTTTTTAAATACAAAAGCTATATTAGACTCTATAATGTAAGCTTTATTAAAGATTGCCCCCAAAGTGGTACAATAAGCTCCCTTTTGTCAGCTATCCATTGCTCAAAAGATTAAAAAACCTGTTGATCAAGCAAACCTAAGGTTTTGAGACTTATTATAGTAAAGCTGAATACCACATTCCTAGGGCTTAGTGGGTCTCTCTATGGGGAATTACATAGAGGATACATATAAGGTTTTAGAACTGGGGCAGGTGAACTTAAAGTGGGTTTTGGAAGGGGGGGAATGGGACTGGAAAGAATTTATGACAAAATAGCTTGGAATTGCTGAGCAAAATTGGTAAGGGTCTTGAAGAGAGGTGTTTTCGATTGTTTTTAGTCTCATCTTCCTGAGAAGACATATTTGCTGGAACAAGTAACTATGTTTATGTGCTTGTTTTCACTACTGTTTAATATATACACACAAAATATCCCTGGTCTCTGTATTGTTTAATACAGTGCCACGGTCAACATTCTCACTGCCATAATTCAAAAAAACTGATTACCCAACTTAGAGGAAGAAGGGCTTATTTGCTCACAGTTTTTGGAAATTTTAGGGCTCAGTCCAAGTGAGGCCAGGGTCTGCAGAGCTCAGGGCATGGTGGCAGGAAGCAAAGAGAGGGAAGGAGCACAGGGCTCTGTTTTTCACATCACAGAGGCAGGCAGGAAGCAGAGAGCAAGCAAGCAAGCAAGGGAATCAAAGACAAAAGCACAGTCCCTAATGCCATATATCCAGGGATATCCAGGGACCCACTTTCTCCAGCCACACCCCACCTGCCTATCTATGTTATCACCCAGTATATCCATTACAATGGAGTTGTCCACTGGTGAGATTACACCCTCATGACTTAATTACATCAACTCTGAACATCAACGCATGAGCTCTTCAGAGGACATTCTATATCTAACCATAACATACAAACACAGGAGATTATGTTGATTTTAGTTCTCATTTTCAACCCTGCCAATATGTTTTTTTTTCCTTTGCATGGTATTATTTTCAGAAAAGTGGTAATAATGATCACTCTACCGTTTGGCTTTCAAAATCATTTGTTCATTACAGATTAGCAGGTAATTCGCAGAACCAAAACTTTTTCCCTCACTTTGTATTTGATCTTATGCATTATATAGTGAGGAAAGCCATTTATTCATTTAATAAATATGTTTTGAGAGCTCATGGATGGTTTGAAAAGATAAACCAAAGCAGTTTTGTGCCCAAGATTCATAAAGGAAAATAAACTTAACTGTGAGAACCTAAAGTCTCTGGTGCTCAGTTAAGAAGTACCTTTCACAGGGTGGCGCGAGCGTGCTCTGTTTGATTATTCATTTGCTTTTTTTTTTTAATGGGAAACTGATTGCATAATTGAGAATCAGGGAAGTGAAGTCTAAGCTTTCTGGGTCATCTTGCCTCCTCTTGTGATTACTTTTAGCTCTGAAATGTAAGCAGCTTAGAATTCATCACTCCCCCAAACCAAAGCATTTTTCTGGAACCACCAGAGAATTCAGGTCACAGAGCAAACCCCCATACCACAATCTGGGGGTACACGGAAACCCAGAGTCGTTATGATGATTGTAAAAAGAAATCATTGGTTCCAGAGGTATGCTGTCACATTTGAATGTTGACTAGGTAGGTATGGGGAGTTTTTTAGGGTGGTGAAATTATTCTGTGTGATACTGTCATGAGGATATATGATACTATTTATTAAAATACAATGAAATTTACAGTACAAAGAGTGAAACGTAGGGTATGCAAATTAAAACTAAAGTATTTAAGAGGTCAAAGGATTTCTAGGATGGTGTGCAAAATGTGACAAAACAATCTAACTTTATTACAAACATATGAAATAACTTCATTGAAGGGATTGTGTATGGAAAGGGGCAGGGGAGGGTAGATGTTTACCTAAGTAACTTTGGCAATTAGTAGAGTCTGTAAGACTAAAAGCAAAATAAACTATGCATGAGCTCTGTACTCTGCTTGATAAAGTCATTTTCTAGGCGGGCACAGTTTTATAATTCCAATACTGCTGTACATATACTGGAGGAGACAATTAAGTAAATTGATGGTGGATGGCGGGAGCAGGTTTCTTATTGTTGAAGTGCAGCATTGCTAACAAAGAAGTGAGGGAGGCTGGAGTAATCTGTGCAGTGATAGACTAGAGTTGGAGACAGTATGAACTCATACTTAGCTTACTGTAGATGTAGATGGAAATATGAAGAAACACTTATAGATATGTATATTTACATGGGGTCTTGCATGCAAATATATTTCCTTGACCTGTCAGTGAAGAAATCCTAGAAGCAATAACATTTCAATAACAACAAGAACACTGAATACCATCTTTTTTCAAAAGGAACTAGAGATTCTTGGAGAAATTGATGATTCTAAGCCTGGGGCAGGAGAGAAGCCTGGTAATCTTGCAAAGTCAAGAACTAAGGAAATGTTCCAAAAAACAAACCCACAGTGATGGAGTTATGCTAAAGACATGAAGGAGGTTATGCTAAAGACCATGGTGGGTGGCCAGGTCTGAAACAATTTGATAAACAAAATTAGTAATAAAAAAGTAAAACTGGATTTTAAGCCAAATTATAAAATACACTAGTCAATATTGACATAATAAATGCTTAAATAAACAAGCAAATGGGACATCTTCTATGAAGAAGAATTTCAAATAGTTTATGTACTTAGTTGGCTGTCAGGGAACTAGCATAATTGTTTTCTTATGCCTGGGCTGCGCTTAGTGACTCCCTTCCAAAAAGCATAGTTTGGAAAGGGAAAGAAAAGAGCCACTTTTGCAGTGAAGAAATCTGACAAACACTGCCTCTGTGGGGTGATCATGGCCAACACCAATAATAATACCATGCTAAATATCTCTGATATGACATGTTGAGAATAGTACTTACTCCCGTGGTCTTCCTCTTAAACATCCATAACCGCAGCTGGGTGCAGTGGCACATGCCTGTAATCCTGGCACTTGAGAGACTGAGACAGGAGGATCACAGGTTTGAGGCCAGCCTCAGCAACTTAGTGAGGCCCTCAGCAACTTAGTGAGATCCTGTTTCAACATAAAAAAATAAATCAGGCTGGGGGTGTAGCTCAGTGGTAGAACACACCTGAGTTCAATCTCAAGTAACACCACACACACACACACACACACACACACACACACACATACACATACACACACAAAATCCATCTCCCCAACTAAACCATCATCTAAACCCAATGGGGGGCATTTTACAAAATGCCTTGCTAATAGTCCTCAAAACTGTCAAGGTTGTCAAAATCAAGGAAAGTCTGAGAAACTGGTACCACCAAAAGAAGCCTAAGGAGACATGACAGCTGAATATAAATCAGTATGTTGGGTGAGATCCTAAGACAGAAAAGGACATTAGGTTGAAAAACCCCTAAAGAAAAATGAATAACTCATGGACTTGAATTAATAATATGTATCAGTATTGGTTAGTTATTTATAATAATTATATCATACTAAGATATTAATAACAAAGGAAACTTGGTATGGAGTATATGAAAACTTTTCCTAATTTCTTCTTAAATTTTCTGTAAATCTATAACTATTCTACCAATGTCTATTAAAAATAAAGTTCCAAGCTTTTAGTAATCTTCTGGGTGAGTGTAGACTGGAGACAATCTCACATAGCTGTGAAATAAAAGCAGGCTACTGTCAATCAGGATGGCTGAGCAAATTTCTGTGCTGCCAAACCCCTTATAGAGTTTTTCTAAAAACTACTGACCATCCAGGTAAACCATAGCATGACCCTACCATCTGGTCACTTGTCTTTGGCTTGGGAAACTTGTCATCACTTGATCACAAAGCAAATCTTTGCAATGTTTCCATCCTGGGTCTTCGGTTTAGAGGTAGTGATGAACTTCAAATGACCTTGAAACAGTGCTACCTGGCTCATTCAGAGTGGCTGTCTGTTAGTGCTGACATTTTCCTTTGAAAGTCCATTGTCTTGCTTCAGGCAATAGGCCACTGGAGGGGGGGAGAAAGATAGGGGGAAAGGCAGCTTGAAATTTATGATCTTATTGTGCTTATGAAATTACAAAAAGGAGCCAGCCTTGTCCACGCTGGCCACAGACAAGTGTAGCTATAACTAAAATTTACAGGATGCATAAAAAGAATCACATCAGCAGAGTGCTGTAAATCCTGGCTGCCCAGTCACCCTGGCAAATTCCTAATGGATCATCATGCCCTCGAGTTTAAATGGTTGCTCTTAAGAAGTAAAGGTAAGTGACAGGTTAGATACATAAGCAAACAGTGATATCATTTCATTTCCTGAATTTAGAATGGGGGAGATGGGAGGTATAATCCACTTAGGGGAATTGAGTAGATGTCTTCAGGGAACTTTCATTCAAGTTCCTAGTAGATGCCACATTTTGAACAAAGGCTATAGGGATACTGAGATAGAAAAACACATCCTTGGCATCAGAAAGGATGCTTTTACATATGGCAACAATCTGCTAACCTGTAGCAACACAGCGAAATGACTCCTGGGAGAGACATAAGCCTGGTGCTGAGTGAGCCAAATAGGTGTTATATTATGTCTTAAGAAGCTTGGATTTCATGCTGAGGGGATGGGAGGCTACTGAAGAATTGGAAATGATGTGACCTTTTTTAAAAGATTTTAGAAATATTATGGTTGCAACGCAGAAACAAGTTAGGAGGCTATTGCAGGTATCCAGGTGAGATAAAGACTTCAATTAGAACAATGTCATAAAGATGAAAAGGAAAAATTTATGCTATGCTGTCATTCTAATATTTAGGCTAAAATGGAACAGAAGAGCCAAAAGTCATTCCCACTTTTCTGGCTGGGGCAGGCAGGATAATATTGGTGCATTCAGTAAGATAAAGAGTAATGAAGAAGCAGCAGTCATATTACCTAGAAATGGGCTCAACGGAATGTTAGCTGTAGAAGTTGTATCTAGAAGTGCTTTCAGGAGATACATCTGGGTAGAGGGAGAATCTGATTCAAAGTGTAGTTCCATCCGAGGCCTTGGTTGGTCCTACAGGAACACTGAGGCTAGAATGAGCCCTTCCAAGTCCCTAAGCCTCTGTATCTCCTTATCAGCCCATCTTGGGCTTCAGGCTGCCCCCTGCAAATGGTCATACCTTTGAACAAATGAGTTTTCTACAGCCTAGGGCAATTCATAGTACGGGATTCAATTGCATATATCCCCAGCAACAGGACGATAGCTGTGTGGACCCTGAAAGGGGTTTTGGGAAGAGTAGCAAAGTAATCACAACAAGGTTATATTTTCTGGGGGGGTGTACTAAGAGCTGTGGGAGTTAATTTGGAGGTCAAGAAAAGTTCCTAGACTCCAAATTCAAGGATGAACAAGACTAATTGTTCTTTAATCATTGCAACCAATAACTCCCTGATCCAGGTTTGACCAATCCCAATTCATATCAATATTCAGATTTTCTCATCAGCAAGACTTCCCCCCTTGTGAATACGCTTTTAAAGATAGCCAATAAAGAGCTGGGCGTGGTGGCGCACGCTTGTAATCCCAGTACTTGGGAGGCAGAAACCGGAGGATCCGGGTTCGCGGCCAGCCTCAGCTACTTAGTGAGGCCTCCGCAATTTAGTGAGACCCTGTTTCAAAATAAAGAACAAAAAATAGGGCTGGGGGTGTAGCTCTGAGGTAGCACGCCCCTGGGTTCAACCCCCGGTACCGCAAAAAAAAAAAAAAAGATAGCCAATAAACAATAACTTCCATGAAGTAACCACACTTCCATATCTTGAATTGAGCTATTGTATGAGATATCCAGATACAGATGTCCTGTGAGCAGTTGATAGGTTATACAAATATAAGCATGGAATAGAAATTTGAGTTGAAAATAGGTTGTTATAGTTATCAGTTCATAGCAGTAGCTGGTGAGAAGAGAAGGAAGACATTTCCCACAAGGATTTAGAAAGTGAGAAAAAGATTCAGGTCTGGAAACCTAAGAAACCACCATCAGTTGCAACATTTCCCATGTTTTAATATACAAACTAATTATCTGGGGGGTCTTTCTAAAAGGCAGATTCTGTCATCCAGTAGATCTGGTATAGGGCCTGAAAGTCTATATTTATAGAAAAAAATTCCCAGGAGTTATTGCTGGTCTACTGATAGTTAGTGGTACTGTACTAATATTAGTCTAGATCTTATTTTTGAGTAACAAAAGTTTAGAAAAAAGGGGAAGAAGAGAAGACTAAAGATGAAGAAGATCCAAGAAGCCCAGAGATGGATAAGATGATGGCAATCTTCCCAAACTGAGACAATCAAGTCCAAGGAGGCAGGGATGGTGGCCATGTGTACTGGTTCTCAAATCTAAACACGGTCTGGGTGATAATGAGAAGGTCCTCGTGACTTGGAAGGTCCTGGATAAACCAAAAACATTACCGTTTTGTGATAATATAAAAATACATGAGACCTTTCACATGGATCCATCTGCCATAAAAGTTAGCAGACTTGCCTGGGCATGGTGGCACATGCCTGTTATCTCAGTACTTGGGAGGCTGAGACAGGAGGATTGCAGGTTTGAAGCCAGCCTCAGCAACTTAGAGAGATCTTGTTTCAAAATAAAAGAGCTAGGGCTGTAGCTTGGAGGTAGAATGCCCCTGGGTTCAATTCCCAGTACCACAAAACAACAACAGCAACAATAACAGTAAAAGAGAGCAGAATTTATGTTATTAAGGAAAAAGAAAACACTGACCAGTGTATAGAGTTGGTAGAGGGCAAGAAGAAGAAAAGAGGAAGCAGAGGAATGGCACCAGTAGCTTCACAGGCAACTGTGAGGAACCAAGGAAAGAACATTAGAGAGAAGAAAAAGGGTTCTGTAAGGGCAGAGAAGGAAAAAATGAAGACAGACATTGCCAATTTGAACGTATTGCCAAAAGACAACACTAAACTCAAGAATCACAAGAAAGTAATACATTTATCAAAGAACAATGGCAAATATCTCAAGTACATACATGCATTAATGCATGAGTTTAGATGGGAGGATGCTAGTTTGAATTTTTCTGAAAGATGCTAGGAAGTAAGTAGTTTATTTGGGAAGTGATATTACGAAGCAACAATAAGACAGAAAAACAGAAAAAGCCAAAATATGGCACCGTATCAGGGCCACAGCTGTTGGCCATAGTCTTCTGCAGAGCTTAGAGGATGCCTTCCAGAGTGCCCAACACTATCTCCACCTGGTCCCACTGGTGGACCACTGTCCCCAGAAGGCATCAACTCCCTATGCTCCTGCTTTGCTTTTCCTGTGGGCTCAAAGGTGGTTCTGAGACAAATGGCAAGAAGATGCTCACATTCCATGTTGGAGACTGTATGCTGCCTATAGAGATGTCTGACTCTACCTGGAAATGTCTATCATGCTTACAGCTGAAAGGAGAGACTGGATGAGGGACAGGATGCAAGATGCTCAGGGCCTGGGCCACAAGGGGCTACGAGTCAAGAATCTGCCGATACCCTCAAGATGGTACGCTTTTCAGTTTCCAAGTCCAGAGTGCAAATGCAAAATAGTGGTTAACTGGGGTTGCAGGGTAAGAACTGACCAGTCTAGAAGCTATAATCAGCCTGTTATCTTGGTGCAAATAGAGGCTCTGTAATACTTCCCTGGCAATTTCATTCTTCCTAATTAATCGGCCAAGCTAAACCTTTGTAAGTAGCAGTACAAAAGGTAAACTTCAGCTTGGTTCCTGCCAAAATCATCACAAATCCTGAATTAGTCGAATGTGAATTAATGAGCTTTTAGCGGAGCTTGGTTTTTGTCAGACATATTGATCCTGGCGTGAAACAGCCCATTAAAGGCTATAATTAAGATGCAGTTTCTGTTTGAAGATGAAGTGCCTGGGCAGGGACAAACTGCGAGATGCTCCTTCCTGTGAGGCTGACAGGTGATCAGGGGATGAGCTTGTATTGGGAGTTTCTCTTGTTTTCTTCCTGACAGGAAATGACAGCCAAGTTTCAAATTAAACAAATGGAGTTTACACAGTTATCTAGACCCTAAAAGCAAGAGCAGCCCTGCATCACAAATGGCTGGTAGAAATTGAGTTTTTCTACCAAGGAAAATGGATCTGTTTTATATTAAACTCACCCTGCCTCCCACTTGCCTGCTTTCTGACAATGACTGGAGCAGGGGGTGAATCAGACTTACTCTCATTAGAGAATTGCACTTGTAAGAACAAAACAGGTTAAGAAGAGTTTGGAGCATTATCACAAAAGAGGCCAGGTGGTGACTCTTGGGATATACAGGGGACAGCTGTTGGCTCTGGCTTGGAGGGAACACTGAAGATCTGAAGGGGGGGTCTGGAGCAAATTGGGGGTAGGAATAAAAGGTAGATGCTGCTGCCCTTTCATTTTGTAAGATTCAGGAAATGTTTGGTTTCCCTCCACCACATTTGGCATAGGTAGAACTTCATTTTCTTTTTTTGCTTGTATGTTTTTGCTGTTTGTGGTACTGAGGATTAAACCCAGGGCATTCTACCTCTGGGCTACACCCTCCCTCCCAGCCCTATTTACTTTTTATTTTGAAACAGGGCCTCCCTAAGTTGCTGAGTCTGGCCTCAAACCTGCTATTCTCCTGTCTCAGCCTCCCATGTACTGGAATGACAAGCATATAACACTGAGCGTGGCTCATTTTCTTTTTAGAGGAACATGAGGAGGTGATGAGGACCCAGTACACCTTAAGTACAAGGTGAAAACAGACTGCAAACAAAGATCATAGGACAACAGCTTTCTACTAGGACTTGGTGCAATTGAGATCCTTTGAGGGTTGAGGTTGAAAAACTAAAATTAACAAACCTACCTCTGCATTGGGGAAAATGAGGAAGGAGAAAAAAAGAGCAGGGATTTAAGGAGCCAGATGTTGGGTGAGGTTCTTTTTCTATCTTCTCATGTTGAGGCTTTACTAAGTTCTTTGGGGAGGAGGTGGATTGGTTTTATTATCATTTTTTTTTTTTTTTGCGGTACCGGAGA
>PVJS01032678.1:0-22620 GCA_004027185.1 Glis glis | reverse complement strand
TTAGTGAGGCCCTCCGCAATTTAGTGAGACCCTGTTTCAAAATAAAGGATAAAAAATAGGGCTGGGGGTGTAGCTCAGAGGTAGAATGCCCCTGGGTTCAATCCTCAGTACTGAAAAATAAATAAATAAATAAAATAAAAAGTTATAGTGTTCTTTCTAAGCCCTGATCTATACTATGCCTGTCTCTAACAAGATTGAATTTATATAATGTTTCATTTGTCATGAGAGGAAATACTTATTTTTCAATTTTATTCAGGTATAATTGACAAAAATTATACATATCAGTTGTGCACAGCACAATGTTTGGATATACATATAGATTTAGAAATGACTGCCAATCAAGATGATTAACATATTCATCACTCCACATAGTTACCCTGTGCATGGTGAAATACATAAGATCCACTCATTTCTAATATTGCAAGTGTACAATACATTATCATCATTAATAGGCACCATGATATCTTCAGAACTGACTGATTTTTCTGATAAAAACATTGTACTCTTTGATCAATATTGCTCCATTTCTTCTGCCTCTTTACCCTTGGCAACCACTCTTCTTCTCTGTTTTTGTGATTTCAACTTTTTACTTCCTCATATCAGTGATATCACGCACTGTTTATCTTTCGGTGCTGGTTGATTTCACTTAGTATGATATCTTTCTGGTTTGCTCAAAGGTCTTGTGTTAAAAGCTTGGTTCTCAGGGTTGCACCACTGGAAGGTGATACAACTTCATCTTATACCATTCACAAAAAAAAAAAAATCAACTCGAAATGCATTAAAGGTAAAATATAAAACCTGAAACTGTAATACTCCATGACATTGGTCTTCATAATGTTTTGACATAATTATAAAAAAAAGCCCAGGGCAACTCAAACAAAAATAAACAAGTAGAGCTGCATCTAACTAAACTGAAAAGTTTCTGCACAATAAAAAAGCAATCTGCAAAATGAAATGGCAGCCATGGATGGGTAGAAAACATTTGCAAACCATGTATTTGAAAAGGGGTCAACATTGCAAACATATATAGAACTCATGTAACTCAATAGTAGCACAGAAAAAATGGGATTAAAAAACAGGCAAAGGACCTGAATAGACATTTTACCCAGGAAGAGGAAGTACTTCTTTTTACTATTTTTGGTGCATTGTAATCACATGTCATAGTGAAGTTCAGAGTGATGCGGTCACGAATGCACGCAGCAGGAAATCCTTCTTGATTGAAAATTCAACTTACTTTTAGAGGTTAAGATCAATTGGGAACAACATAAACAAGAGGTTAAATTGGATATCGAATGTTCAGATAAAGCTCTTCTTGAAGTTGATCTTGTGGTTGTTATCTGTGTTTTTGTTATTGTCCCTTTCATAGGACAATATCTACTGTGTGCTTCCTGGGACATGAGAGGGGTCTGATTTCCCCCGAGCTTTCTGAAGCCAGTTCAGGATATGCTGAGTTTCAGAGATGTTGCACGTACTCTGAGGAGAGCTGCTGACGCTGCAAACTGATGATATTTGTGGTGTGCTGACAATATGATTCACTCATTTAGGGACTGGGAAGTGACTGCCTGCTGTTCTCCCCTCCTGTTAGAAGATGTGTGGGGACTTTAAAAGATAAAATACCGTTGATGCAGCAACTTCAGATTTAGCAGCAGATTTCTTTTGACCTCTGTTTCTGCTTCTCTGAATCTTCAATATCTTACACCTTTTACTTGCCTTTCTTTCAATTTGTAATATATACTTTCCCAACACAATGAATTGGTGTTCTGATGCTGTAATCTGGGGTATTTGACTCCTACTCAATATCCATAATTCAGAAAAAATTCTTGTAATATTTGGACTCCTGCGTCCATATTCCAACTTGCAGAAATTTTCACTTTCATGTATTTCATTGTTATTTTGATTGTTATTTTGTTGTTGTTATTTTGTTATTGTTATATATTATTTTGATGATGATCTCATAATTTTTCTCAATATTTTGATGAATTTTACATTTATCGACCAATTTTTAAAGTAAAATGCTTTATTTGTCAATGAATTACTTTTGGAAATAAGCATTTCTTATGCACCAGAATTTGGCATTCTCATAAATCACTTTATTAAACTTAAAATGTAGTCTGCAAAGAATGCAATGGAGACGCAGTATGGTTTCCTGAGGTGCCGTCTCTGTATAATTCAAAGATGTTTATGAATTCATTGAACTCAGATGCATTTTGTGGTTCCATTTCAAACGGTAGCAAGGACTTGTTAACTTGCTTTCCTTCCCTAGAATCTATCACTCTCTAATTTTTGTTTGTTGTTTGTTTGTTTGGGGGGACTGGGCATTGAACCGCAGGGATATTCTATCTCTAAGCTATACCCCCAGCCCTATTTAATTTTTTTGTTTTGAAACAGGATCTCATTAAGTTGCTGAGGCTGGCCGCAAACCTGCAATCCTCCTGTCTTCCCCTCCTAAGTTCTGGGATTGCACTTGTGTGCCACAATGCCTGGCATCTCTCACTAAATTATGACACAAAAATTATGTTGGCTGCGATGTGACTATCACTTTCTAATTCTAGGTTTGATTG
Source organism: Glis glis (assembly GCA_004027185.1). Classification (NCBI taxonomy): domain Eukaryota; kingdom Metazoa; phylum Chordata; class Mammalia; order Rodentia; family Gliridae; genus Glis; species Glis glis. The sequence continues at coordinate 20,059 of PVJS01032678.1, read as the reverse complement.
AAAGCAGATTCCTTGGAAACTACAAGATGGTTAAAAAAAAATGACCCTCCTGTGTATTGACAAGTTCTTACAAAGTTTCTTCAACTTTCAGTGCAAAATACATCATGCATTTATAAATGTGTGTCATTAAAAAGTTAAAATACTATAATAAGGAACTACATTTCTATATTTTATATATTCTATAACTTCAGCTACTCTGTGACTTAAGTATTTAATATAACTCTAGTTAATTTTAAAAAAATGTGTATTCAGCCAACTCAACAGTGTAATAAATTTGCCTTAGTGTGGAAATAAATTTCTAAATTAAAATTATAACAATTACCATGACAACAGTAGCTGGTGCCAGCAGATACATTTAGCTATGAACTCCTAAATGGAAATACACATTCTTCATTATAATATCTGGTATATAGGGTATAGTTTAAAAAGTAGAACCATATATGCTTAGTTCCCTTGGTATTGGGTTAGTGCGATAACTGGATCTTAGGTGTATTAAAATGTTAGGATAGAAAAGCAATAACATTTTCTTTATTTCTTCAATAAATTCTTTAAAGTTAGTTTCCCTTGGGGAATTCCTTTTGAGAAGGCAAAACAAATAAATGTTTTTATTACTGAAGAACAACGAAAAAGAAAGTACAATGTATGAAAAAGATGATTTGGGGGAATAGGATTCTTTCCTGAAGAATAGCTTAAACTTCTTATATTGCTCAGGGAACATACAATTTGGATATTTGCTCGATAAAATTCACAGTTGGGTATGGTGGAGCACTCTTGTAATCCCAGTACTTGGGAGGCTGAGACAGGAGGATCACAGGTTAAAGCTAGCCTTAGCAATTTAGGGAGACTCTGTTTCCAAATAAAACATAAAATAAGGCTGGGGGTATAGCTCAGAGGTAGAATGACCCTGGGTTCAATCCCCAACACCACAAAAAGAAAAATTCACTGACACATGTGTATCTAACACTATCACAGTGTTTAGTGATTGTGTTCTTTCCACATTTCTGCTTGGAGAAATTAATTATGGCTTATGATTCTGTGTGTACTAGCAGTTTTGTGGAATAGTTGTGCCAAATCAGACAGCATTTCTAACTCAGATTCCAGTTTGATTTAGTTTTGAAAGCAGTCATTTTTAGAATTTTTTTCATTTCAGCTTTTAAAAAGGTAATCTTTTAGAGTATCCTGCATAAATATATTGAATTTAAGAATGAAGATAATTGACGCTTTAAAAAACGTTTATAGGGTTCATGTAAATAGTATGATAAATTCTAAGACCCAACATTGGTGATACTTTTAAGGACAACATGATCTTTAATATTTATTTATTTATTCATTTTAGTATTGTGGATTGAACCCAAGGGCATTATAACTCTGAGCCACACCTCATCCCTATTTTATTATTTTTATTTTCAAACAAGGTCTCGTTAACTTACCAAGGGTCTTGCCTAGTTACTGTGGCTGGCCTGGAACCTCTAATCCTCCTGTCTCAGACTCCCAAGTACTTGGATTATATGCATGCACCACCATGTCCAGCTGCATGATTTATTTTGTATAAAAATGAAAAATATACCTTAAAATGTTTAATCAATTAGAGAATTATCCAGGAGCATATACTATCCATACATATCCCTTCCAATGCTATTGGCTGGACATTCCTAACAATAATTAAAAATGTAGGGGCAAAGGTTTGTTCTATTCTCAATATTGGACATTTGAAATATGATCTCTGCTAACAGAGATAGACATTGTCTCAAATTTTAAAACACTCTTAACTGGTATTTTCTTACATGTAAAAACTTTGCATTTTAACTATGAACGATTCACACAAGCTCTTGCTATGACTGGGACAGTCTGTCACTTAATGCAGATGTGAATTTATGTATGTGGAGGTATCACATTTTTATCTGAAGAAATAGCATGCCTGCAGTCAAATAGGAAAGTAACAAGCAATAGAATACTAGTAATTTAAGAGTTCATAATGTGACAAAACATACTAATAATATTTGCCAGAAGTTTGGATACTTACTTCACACTTAACTCCCTAAATAAACCATGGCCATTTTAGATTATGAGATTTAAGTCCACCTAAAACACACTTTTTTTTAAACAAACTACAAAATAGAATATATATTTTTAAATCCATTATGAGCAAGAAGATGCTACTTTTTTGTTGCTGTTCTTGTTGACTGGGTTATGATCAATGCATTATCAACATCTTCTGTGTAATCTGTATTCCTAATTGAAAATTTCAAAAATTAACTGAAACTCTGAACTTATTTTTAAACTTCCTTTAACTTTGAAGCACATTCCCATTATTCCAATGAGGATAGATTCATATTAACATTCTAGCCCATTTTAGTCCTTGTAATGAGCCTAAAATAGCTGCCAGCTTGCAGTGCTGGAATTAATGATAATTAAATGTAACACAAAATGTATTTCCATATTTTGTATTGCTCAAATGATTTCATCTCAGATGTAGTATGATTCTTTTTAGAGATGACTACTTCTATTTAATCTCTTTTCCGATTTTAATTTGAATTTCATATTGTTCCTGACTGTTTAATGAATATTTTGGGAGATGGACATAGTGTTGTTAATTATACTGGAGACTGAGTATAATTAATTCTTTTGGACCCAAAGTCAGCTAGTTAATCGATTTCTGATGAAACTGGAGATTAAACACAGATAGTCCACCTCTTGCTTCCTTCATTTTAATTCTTCCTTCTTTCAATTCGATCAGAAAACTTCGGGAGGTCATTGCTGGCAGGTCATTCGTGGAGCTCTTGCAGACATTACCCAGATGTGCATAGATGGGGGATTGTTCCCATCAAAAAACCTTAATATTGATTTCTAAAACTGAAGAATTTTTAGTATTCATTATTGAGAAGCAAGACACAATTATCATTTATAATTCATGCTTAAATAATTTATAATTGTCTATTAACCACACGACTATGTAATCACACATAAAAACATTGCTGGTTATTGGCATGGCATTCCTAACAATCATTAAAAATGTAGAGGCAGAGATTTGCTTTATTCTCAAATGTATTTCCTATTGTACAGCATATGCTATATTTCAGTTATTAACTCATGAGGGCAATACTAATATTTTATTTTATTTGTGTGTGTGCATATGTGTTTGTGTGTGTGTGTTTATGTGTAGTACTTGGGCTTGAACCCCAAGACATTCTACCTCTTAGTTATACCCTCAAGCCTATTTTATTTTCCTGTGAAATGGGATCTCCCTAAGAGTGTGTAGGCTGGCCACAAAACCTGAGATCCTCCTGTCTCAGCCTCCCAAGAACTGGGATTACAGGTGTTCATTTCTGTGCCTGACTGACAATACTAACATTTTATAATATTTCATGCTTTCAGTGATGTTGAAAAATAAAGTACCATGAATTAGTAATTTGTAATATTATTCATAGTGGCATGCTACATTTTTTATTTTAAAATACTTTAAAAAATAGGCCACTAGAGATAGTAGTGAATCAACACCATTTTTAGTGAATGAATAAATATTAATATTTCCTTATATTATTATAGGTAACTTTTAAATGTGTTATTCAATAATTATAACATCTTAACAGTGATATTCTCAAATAATAACAAAAATGGAAGGCACTGAGTTTAACGAACTATTATTTTACAACCACTAAATTCATGTTATTTAAGCCTATTTCAGTAAAAGTTGTGATTCTTCCTAATATAGTTCCCATAAATTGAAAACTGGATTATTCTATATAATTCTACTTAGCTTCACAGTGTTAAAATTATTCCAGAGTATTATGAGAAAGCTCCAATAACCTTATAATCCAACATTTATTATAAATATTCCATTTTAATTTTTAGCTGCTATAACAGAATATCATAGGCTGGGTAATTTATAAAGAAGAGAAATGTATTTCTCACAGTTCAGGAGGTGGGGACATCCAAGATAAAGGTGTTGACAGGTTTCTATCTATTAGGGACCCATCTCCCATTCAAGATTAATTTGTGAATGCTAAATTATCTGGAGGGGATGGAAAAATGTCAGTGAACCCCCTCCTAAAAACCCATTTATTTTTCAGCAGCACTAATCCATTCATAAGAGTGGAATTCCAATGACCTAAGAATCTCCCACCAAGCATGACCTCCCAGCATCATCACTTTGGCAAATAAGTTTCCATGTGTGTTTTGGTGGAGAAAAAAGCATTCAAAGCATAGAAGATACAGTCCTTTTTACACTGATCCTCACATTTGCAATTGCACTACTAGACTGTCCTGGGAAGGGCACCATATTGTCCAGACACAATATTCTAACTAGCTGTATTTTTTTATTTATTTGTTGCATTGTGATCATACATCTTGATGAAGTTCAGGGTGGCAGAGGTGTATTTTTTTTTAACTTTTTATGTTCATTTATTGGTGAGGTGGCAGAGGTGTATTTTAAGAAACCACTTCAGAATGTGTAGACAGACCTTCGGACAGCATTTCTCCTGAGTCAAGCCAATGCAGTTTGAATGTTCACAGCTGCTTGTGAATGAGTACACATCCTCAGTTCTCAGCAGATGATGCCAGAAAAGAAATCTTTCCATTTCCCTAAGAACATGAACTGTATTCTAGACATCAAAGAATTTGAAAGAAGTAAAAAAAAAACATGATGTGAATTTTATTATATGAGTTTATATTTAAAAAAGCAATCCAGCAAAAGTTGCCTCCTTATAATGAAGTAGTTTTAAATGGGATTTGATTTGCATAAGCAAAAATCAAATGGTTTAATGTGCAAATCTTATCTCTAAATATATATTTTTCAAGTAAAATGCACTGTGCTCTGTTATGTGATTATTACTTGGCTGTCTGTGATAGTTCCTATTGACATATTAATTTATTGTATGATTTAGAAGCAACCTCCATTTCAAGTTCAATTTGTCAATGCATAGCATTAGTTCTGCCTGGGATCTATTATCTGATATAAATAATATTTTTTCAAACAGTTTCTAAGATCTCTTATATTCTTGTCAAACGATTACAAGGAAGACCAAAAGTCTCTGAAGCAATTCTAAAAGCAGAAATATGTGGTTTAACTACAATAAGCATAGCAGATGAGTTACCGAAATAAAACAAGATGGTCATTAAGAATATAAGTCGATGTATCCTTGGGCAATAGTAAAGATTAGAGAAAAATTGTAATAGATAGATAGATAGATAGATAGATAGATAGATATGAATTCATATATACGTATATATACAGATATATATGAACTCCTTCTTCACTCAATGTTTTTAGTCTTCTTTTGCTTTGGGGTTAATGTTTTCTGCTCAGGTTATGTGTCCATTGAGGAGTAGCAGTGGCTCTCTTTCCTGACATTGGAAGGAAAAACTCCTACCATTCTTGGGGCAGAAGGAAATGGTACCATCAGAACAGGTAAGGGCTGTTGGAGTTTGTATGTGATGACCATCACAGTTGCTTCCATTCTGCTCACCCAGAAGTCTCCCTGGCTGTGGGCAGAGATACATGGGCATCTTTCAGGGAAACTCGATTCATCTTAGGGAACAGTAGGACAGCCGGTAAGTGCTACTACCTTTGCTTGATAGGTGGGGAGGAGAAGCAACTTGTGCCCAAGAAGGCACATTTCACTCCTGACTCATTTATGCAATACCACACTTCTGCAAAATTGTAGAGCTCTGATTTGAACCAGGGGCTTGGGTCAAGAACTCTTGAATCTTATTGATTTCAGTATTTAAAAGTTCATACTTTAGACTCCATAGATAGTTTCCTATACGTTTTGTGGATGTTATGGGACATTGCCTAGGAGACCAATGGCAATACGATGTATTTTTACTCTATCTTTCCAAGCCTAATGACCTGCTACTTTTTCTTTCCTGTTTTCTTTTTGTTGTTGTTGTTGGTACTCGGGATTTACTCAGGGGCATTCCACCCTCTAACTATACCCTAGCCTTATTTTATTTTTTTGTTTTGAAATAGGATCTCCACTAGGTTGCTAAGGCTGGCCTCGAACCTGAGATCCTCCTGTCTCAGCCTCCCAGATATTGGAATTACAGATATGTGCCACCACTCCTGACTCTGCTACTTTTTCAAGGCCTTCCATTCCTCTTGTAGTTTACACACATTTCCTGTGTGAAACTTTGGACCTCTACATCCTTTGAAATCCTTTATTTCTCTGTAATATCACAATAATCCTTATGCAGACCATATTTTATTGTAGCATTATGTTTACTTTGCATAATGGTCACTTTAGGATGTCATGAACTTTTTATGGAGGTAGGCCAGGTGTTTTTTTCCCTTTATCCCCACTATGTGGTATGTGTTTGTGTGTGTGTGTGTGTGTTGCTGCAGATCACACCCAGGGTCTCATATATGCTACACAAAAAATCTACCACTGAGCCAAATCACGAGTCTTATCCCCACAAATCTATTACACTGCTGGTCAAATAATTGGAATTCATGGTATATTTGTTAAATGAATGGACTTTCCTTTGAAGAATACCTAAAAGAAATTTAAATTTATTATTTCATATGTGCATGTGTTTTTATTGCATAGTTACTCCTAACTCTATGAAAAGCTGAATAAAACTTCATTAGATGTCTTGGTAATATTCTGGATTTGCTAGTCCCCACTGGATTTGTGTCTCTGTATAGAGTAATGTGTTTTCTGACTGGGATCCATCACGCTGACTTCCAAATCACCTAACAGAAAAAAGGACTATGTGGTATGCAGAAGGCAAACTTAGACTACGTTCACGCAGACTGTTGGTGGCAGTTCTCTTGTACGCATAATAAGGGCATAGTGACTTTAATTGAGGACATTACCAGGATTTATTGACCCACATGTGCTAATGTTGGAATTTAAAGGTCAAGAAGCCACACCATTGACACAAAAATATCAGTTTTATGTATTTGCTGTCAGACATAGGGTCATTTAAAAAAAAAGCTCTAATTCCCCCAAATTTTCAAGTATATTTACCCTGAATTGCCTTTCTTCTTTCCATAATAAAGGTATCAATGTTTCATTTCATGTTATTTTATGAGAAGACACAAAATATAACTGAGTGGAATAAGACTTTGTGAACAAAGCAAAAAAGAATCTTATCAAATTGGTGATTGATATTTTACAACATTTACCAAAAAAGCACCCACCAATGGATTGAAATCAATATTCATTGCAAACAATCTGTCCAAGTATACATGTGGTTGGATATCCTGGGGCACATTTTCCCTTATATCTGTTTGGTGTAGTGTTGCCAAATGGATAAACTGACTTGACTCACATTCTGTTTTTGAAATAAATGGATTTGAGAATCTATTTTCTGAAGTATATCTAAACAGAGATGTGGGCTTAAGGACATTAAAATATTCCCATTTTATGAGTAAAGAGTAACAAGCAACTAGTAAAAATTATGGCTTACATTATAAGCAATGCTGTTCAAGAAATTATCAGAGGTAAACAGAACATAAACATTTTACTTTTTTTATGTGTTACTCAGAATTGAACCCAGGGGCATAGGATCTACCACTAAGCTACAGCCTGGTACTTTTATTTATTTTTATTTTGAAATAGAGTATCACTAAATTATCATGCACTAGCCTCAAACATGTGATCCTCTTGTCTAAAAATTTTACTTTTTACTTGTTTGTTTTATGTCAGGTTTCTTCCTTTTGCTTAGTTTTTTTTCTTCTTTCTCTCTTTAAGTAGATATCTTTACCACTCCTATTCCAGATATGGGATTCTTTTAAAATGTCCTTTTCTGGCTTTTACCGCAAATGCCTAATTTTGAATATTGCTTCATATATGTGGAGTAAGATGTACACTAAAATATCACATTGTAGCTTTTTAAAGGGGAGGGGAATAGGGACATGCATAGCCTTTAAGACCATACCCCAGGCACCCACCTCCAACCATGTCATATCTCAGAGTTCACACACCCAGGCCCACCTCTGAGCATGGCTGCCTGCAAAGCATCCAGTTCTAGGCACATTGTACTTTCAGACCATAACACTTTTTTGGCTAATATTAAGGACTTTCTTTTCACTTTATAAGCATGATTTCAAGAAGTGGTTATGAAGATCAGAGTGTGTGTTAAAAGCAACAACCTTGCTCCTACTTGGCAACTGGCATACAATGGAGCATATGTAGTCTGAAATCTTTAGATTCTTATCAAATAAATCTTTCTTCCTCTAAATTGTGGTTGTCAGGTATTTTGGATCACAGTGGTGAGAATGCTAACTGAAACAAAAAGTAAACTACAATCTATGTCAAATTGCATCTGCTTTTTGATCCAAGGGTTTTGTAGTCTATGTTTTATGAATGGCTATAGGACTACTTGTTGACAGTGGTCAACATTATGTTCTCTGTGGGAGAGGTTATGTTTTAATGAAATGTTTTAACTGCAAAGCTGCTATGTTCATCTTAATGTCCATTTTAGATTGCTTGGTACAGGGTATCAATTTGAAAACATTCTTCAAGTCAAAAGCACATCCTTGTTTCAATAATAAGATATTACTGGTTTGGGAATTAATTCTGTTTTCTTTCATGTCTGATAGTCTTATAGAGACATTGAAAAGTTAATGTTTGACCTCAGGGATAATACAAATTCATAAACAATGCTAAAAATCTGAGCCAGTAAATAGAATAAAGTAATTTTTCTTGTAACTAATATGATGAATATGATTCAGTATTTTCTATTATTTTAAATTGTATTCATCTACTTAAGAAACTAATGTAAAACTGATTTCAACATATCAATTATTTTTCATAGATACAATTTGTATTGAAATTCAAAGACTACTGCATTTACATTTTTTATATTTTTATTGGTGCATTATAGTCTTACATCAAAATGTAGTTAATAGTGATATACATACACAAACCATTTGGTGAGTTTTCCCCCAGCTCCCTCCCAACTCCTCCCTTTCCTATACAAGATATTGAGATAGGTATTGGTATTCTCACATATGTATATAATGTCAGCAAAAGTGTTTACTTCATTAATTCTTCCTTTCCCCTCCCCACCCTCACCATATCCACTTCTGTTGCTCCACTAAAGTTTCTACTCCATTATCTAAAGTCCCTCTTAACACCATTTGTTGAAAAGGCTGACTTTTCTCCAACATATGTGTTTGGCACATTTGTCGAAAACCAATTGGCTGTGTGTGGATTTGTTTCTGTAACTTTTATTCTGTTCCATTGGTCTATGTGTCTGTTTTGTACTAATGCCATGCTGTTTTTATTACTATAGCTATGTAGTATAATTTGAATTCAGGAATTGTGATGCCTCCTGCATGGTTCTTATTGCTGAGAATTGCTTTGATTATTCTGGATCTTTTGTTTTTTCACATAAAATTTAGGACTGATTCTTCTAGATCTGAGAAGAATGACATTGATATTTTGATAGAGATTTCATTGACTTGCAGACCACTTTTGGTAGAATGGTCATTTTGATAATATCTATTCTGCCAATCCAAGAGCATGGAAGATCTTTTCATCTTCTAAAATCTTCAATTTCTTTCTATAGTGTTTTATAATTTTCATTGTAGACATTTTTAAATTCTTGGTAGATTTATTCCTAGGTATTTTATTGTTTTATAAGGTTATGAATGGAATTATTTTCTGAATTTATTTTTCGGTGGAATTCATGGTTGGCATATAGAAAGCTACTGATTTTTTTAGATTGATTTTGTATCCTGCTACTTTGTTGAATTTGCTAATCACCTCTCTAAGTCTTTTGGATGAGTATTTTGTATCTTCTAAATATTGGATCCTGTTATCTGCAAATAGATATAATTTCAGTTCTTCTTTTCCTACTTTAATTTCTTTGATATCCTTCTCTTACCTTATTGCTCTAGCAAGAGTCTCAAGTACTATATTAAAAAGGAGTGGTGATAGTGGGCATCCTTGTCTTGTTCCTAATTTTAAGGGGAATTCCTGCAATTTTTTTTCCCCATAGAATATGATGTTGGCTTTGGATTTATTGTATATTGCCTTAATGATGTTGAAGTAAGTTTCTGCTACTTCTCTTTTTTGCAGTGTTTTTAACATGAATGGGTGTTGGATTTTGTCAAATGCTTTTTTAGCACCTATCGAGATGATCATGTGATTTCAGTCCTTAGTTCTATTTATATGGTGAATGACATATATTGATTTGCAGATGTTGAACCAGCCTTACATCCCTGGAATGAAACCAACTTGGACATGTTGTACAATTTTCTTGAAATGGATTTGAATGTGTATCACTACAATTTTGGTTGGAATTTTTGCATCTATGTTCATCAAGGATATTTTTCTGCATTTTTCATTTATTCAGGGATCTTTATTCGGTTTTGGTATTAATGTGATACTAGCCTTATAGAAAGAGTTTGGAAGGATTCCATCCCTTTTGATTTCATGGAATAACTTGTGAAGTAGAAAAATGAAATTAAATCCCTATCTCTCACCCTGCACAAGAGACAACCTAAGATAGATCAAGACCTGGAAATTCAATCAGAGACTTTGAAGTTACTTGAGGAGGGCATAAGTCCAACACTTCCTCATTAAGAATCCCAAAGCTCAGTAAATTAAAACAAGAATTAATAAATTGGATGGCATTAAGCTAAAAAGTTTCTTCCCATCAAAGGAAACCATCAAGAGTCTAAAGAGAGAGCCAACAGAATGGGAGAAAATCTTTGCCAGCTATTCCTCTGATAGAGGACTAGTATCTAGAATATACAAAGAACTTAAAAGACTGAAAACTGAAAAAAATCAAGAAATGGGCAATTGAACTATATAGATACTTCACAAAAGAAGATACAAATGTACAATAAATACATTAAAACAATGTTCAACATCATTAGCAATCAGGGAGATGCAAATCAAAACTACACTGAGATTCCATCTAACCACTATCAGAATGGCAATTATCAAGAAGTCAAAAAACAATAAATGCTGGCAAAGTTGTAGCAAAATAGGAGCTCTTCTACACTGTTGGTGGGATTGCAAAATAGTGTAGCTGCTATGGAGATCAGTGTGGTGATTCCTCAGAATATTTGGAATGGATCCACCATATGATCCAGCTATAGCACTCCTGGGTATCTTTCCCAAGGGACTGAAATCAGAATATTATAGTAATATATGCATATCCATGTTTATAGCAGCACAATTCACAATAACCAGATTATGGAACCAACCATATTATGCAATGCAGAATCTAGGGAGTAATCAGGATATCAAAGTGACTTCAGATAATGGAGGAGAAACTCCAGTGGAGCCAGGCAGATGTTCTAGGGGAAGGAAGGGAAAGGGAGTACCAAAGAAGTAATCACTTCCATTGACATTATGTACATATGTGAGAATACATATGTCAGTCTCAATACCCTGTATGGGGAAGGGGGAATGGGGAAGGAGCATGAGAAAACCCACCAAGTGCTGGGTGCAAGTATGTCATTGTAACTATGAACTTCATTATGATGTGAGACTATAATGCACCAATAAAAGTATTAAAAATAAAAAATAAAATAAAAGCGTCCAGGCCGGGCGTGGTGGCGCACGCTTGTAATCCCAGTACTTTGAGAGGCGGAGACCGGAGGATCCAGGTTCGCGGCTAGCCTCAGCTACTTAGTGAGGCCCTCTGCAACTTCGTGAGAGCTGATTTCAAAATAAAGGATAAAAAATAGGGCCGGAGATGTAGCGCGGAGGTAGAACGCCCCTGGGTTCAATCCCCGGTACCACAATAAATAAATAAATAAATAAATAAATAAATAAATAAATAAAATAAAAAAGTGAAAGCATCCATCTTATATACCAATTACTCCCTAGCTTCTACATATGAGAGAAAACATATGACCCTTAAATTTCTGTGACTAGTTAATCTCACTTAACATAACGTTCTCCAAGTCCATTCGTTTTCCTTCAAAGGACATAATTTTGTTCTTCTTTATTGCTGAGTAGAATTCCATTGTGTGCATATCTCGTAATTTTGTAATCCATTCATCTGTTGATGGACACCTGGGTTGGTTCCATAATTTGTCTATTATGAATAATGTGCTGTAAACATGAATATACATGATTTCTTCTCATCGAAGGAAACTATCAAGAGTCTAACGAGAAAGTCTAATGTGAATGGATGGGAGAAGATAATTTTCAGCTATTCCTCTGATAGAGGACTAATATCAAGAATATACAAATTACTTTAAAGGCTTAACATTAAAAAACTAATAACCCAATCAGGAAATGACCAATTGAACTAAATAGACATTTTACAAAAGAAGAAAGACGGTCAATATGTACATGAAAAAAATGTTCAACAACATTAGCAATCAGGGAGATGCAAATTAAAATGACAAGGAGGTTCTACCTAACCCCAATTAGAATGGCAATCAACAAGAAGTCAAACAATTAATGCTGGAGAAGATGTGGAGAAATAGGAACTCTTCAGCACTGTTGATGGGATTGCAAATTAGTGCAGCTACGATGGAGATCAGTGTGGAGCATACTCAGAAAACTGGGAATCGATCCATCATATGATCTAGCTATACAACTCCTGGGTATCTTTCCAAAGAGATTGAAATCAGAATATTATAGTAATATATGTACAATTTTAATGAATGTCTTATTTTACTAATTATACAGTTATATCCTAAAAAAGAACAAAATATACTAGAGTCATTTGGTAAATGACAAACCAGAAGCATGTGGTACAATTTTTCTAAAAACTGTTTTTTTTTTAATTTTTGGTACACAGGAAGAACCCATATGTGTCCTAGAATGATTGTTATTTATTAACAAGGTAATTTTAATTTTTTTACTCATAATAAATTAGGAAGAAAATCAATATTCAAAACAAGAAATCCTCATATATATGTAACAAGGGATAATAACTTTGTTTTATATAGTTCTTCTCACCTGCTTTCAAAAAATAGATGTCTGTATAATAGATCTACCTTGTTTAGTCAGTAAAATTTCTTAAGATAAGTTTGATTTAAAACCACTTTCATAAAATTATCAACAGTATATTTCCTTAACCATTCTATCTTTCTTTTCCATATCAGCGTTTTTCTTTTTAGTATGGGTCCAAAAATCTTATCCTAGGGTTTGAGATGTAGCTTAGTGATTAGCTCTGAGGTCCTGGGTTTGACCTCCAGCACTGCAAAAAATAAATTTTATATTGATTCTGCAATAAGTAAATTATTCATGACCAAAATAACTTAAAAGCACACTGAAAAATGATTATAGATGTCAACAGTATGTGCTGTGGTTTTATATCTAGCATCAATATATTGCAGGGATAGGTACCCATACATATCATCGTTTCTAGTAGACTGCTTCAAAAGTGTGGGATTATTCCCCTTTGCCAGGCAATATGAGTATTGATAAAAAGAAATCACAAGAGTTTCTTGTAAATCAGTTCAAAAAATCAAAAGACTTCATAGTTGCATTCTGGCATTTTTTAGATTCTATAGGAATAAATGTTACTGATTTACCAAAAAAAATCAAAATGGGAAAATAAACTTGTCTTCATTAGATTTTGTAAGATGTTTTCCAAAAATTATAAATCACAATAATTTTAAATATTTTTCATAAGAAATTTCATATAAATTAATTACTTTCAGCTTGCTTCTTTGAATCCCCATAACTTTGTAAAGATAATTTCTTCTGTGCGTGGTTGTGGGTATGACAATAAACAGTCAATTCTAACACAATGAGGGTCATAGTCCAATGACTACATCCATGTCATTTGTTTTCTCAAAAACATACACAATGCACCAAGTAGTATTTTTTCCTTATTCTTACATTTTTAATTATGGGACTATCAGGTTTATTGAGTTTGAAGTGGGTCTTATGTGAATACAAATGCCACAAGACCAATAATTTTATTATATGAAACTAAGAAATTTATTTCCAAAGAAGGATAAGTGGCGACAAAAACAAAGCCTTGATATTTGATTTATGCCTAGCTTTACTGATAATAAGGTAAAAGTAATATTATAATAAAAGTAGTCATGCGATTCAATTATTAACATTGCTAAATCAGTCAGGATCCTGTTTTTATAATTATTGGTAAAATATAGTAATGTTTAGCAGTCATTATATATGTTTAATGTTCACAGCTTACTCAGACTTTGAAGATTTAAGCCCGTATGTTATAGGTAAAGATAAATATTAAAATGAAATGACATAAAATTATTGTGGTTGAACTTTTGAGTAAGACTTAAGTATACAAAAATATCACACCATAGGTTTTTAAAGTAAAGATTAGCCAGCTTTCCATGAGAACTGTTCTATGGAAAGAATATAATAAAAAAATTTAGATGCATACAATACTGCCTAAAGCCCTGTTTTAATTCATATTATCAGTTACTCAGCAGTCCTTTCTCTCATGCTAATGTATCCAGTATTTCATAAAACTGGACAAGGAGTACAATTTATTGAACTAGAACTCAATATGTTTCACGCAATTGAAATAATAGAGTAGTTCACTCATAGAAACATCACTATTATCATTATACATTATGACATTTTGGACAACAGAAAATACTGCTTTTGTCTCTACAGGTAAAATGTGCTTTCACTGCAGAAAAGGAACCACTATAGAAAGGTATTTTTTTGCCAATACAGTGCTACTTCGTTGAACTACCGTTTCAATTACAGTGTAAAGATAATAAGCAAGTTCCTATCTCTTCTCAAAGTAAAAGGAATCGTCTTCCAAGGGATTGTGAGTTAGAAGACACTTACAGTTTTGTTTAGTTTGATTTCTCCTCTGTTGTTTGTAACGATCAGAAAACAAGATGAAAATAGTACTACACCATCCTCGCCTCCTTGATAAAATGACTAGCATAACTGCATGCTTTCTAATGAGAGTATTCAAATTTTCATGCTTTTGACAATATGCTTCAACATCATAATTTTTGTTAGAGCATAGAGAAAAATCATCTTCAATTGCAGTTATTTCATATAAATTTAATTTTACTAACAGTGCAATCTATTATTAAACATTCCTCAGGCAAACTCAACCTTCCCTTCCAATTGTAAATTTTCCAATTGTGCAGTTTCTGTTTTCTACTCACTCAGGAAGTGACATTTTGTAGTCACCAAGTACTTCTGTGAAAATACTGTCATGGCCTATCACCAGATGCATCTCATCCCATTATATCACATTGTATTCTAAGGAAGGCATGTAGAATCTCGGGGTGAATAGCTTCTACGCATTTCTCAGGGGTATAATGCAGCACAGAATTTTCTGAGTAGTTGAGAAAATGCCATTCAGTCCATCATAATCTTTTTCCTGGAGATGCTAACTTTGGTTTGAGTATACAGTCTGTTTCTGCGATCTCTTAACTTTCTACCCTGAGAAGGGTATCTGCTTTGCAAAAGCAATTTTCTAACTCTTAACTGGCTTTCCATTTGGCCCAGGAACTCAAAACTTCTTAAACTGTCAAAATCTCTTATTCCTACTTCCATACTGTTTAATTTCTTGGTGAATTTATTTTGTATCCATCAGCAAACACTGTTCTTCAGTATACTAATATAGGGATGTTACAGTACTTGGGAGGCTGAGACAGGAGGATTGCAGGTTTGAAGCCAGCCTCAGCAACTTAAGGAGACTCTCAGCAACCTAGCAAGATCCTGTTTCAAAACAAAAAATAAAAGTTAAGAAAGGCTGGGGGTGTGGCTTGGAGGTAGAATGTCTCTGGTTTCAATCCCTAGCACCACACACACACACACACACACACACACACACACACACACAAGAATGTAGGGATGTTAAGACTATAACAGCCTCAGTTCGAATCTGTAATATTATTGATATACCATTGTAAATTATTGGTAACTGTATTAGTAAATAAAATATGAATTTTCCTATGAATTATGAAACATGCAGTTATTTACACTAAAACAAATCATTCCATTGTTGGTAAATATAGATTAAAATTACAGAATGAAGAGTAATTTTCTGAACAGGAAATTTGGTTATAAAAACTGTTTATAACCAAATAGCTTATAAACAAAAATGTTATGGGCATCAGTTTGGGGACAAACAGAACATGGTAATTAGGCTTCCTTGACTCCTTCTAATAAAAGCCACTGTTATATAAAAAATAAATAAGCATGTCCTAAGGAATGTTTTGTGAATATGATGGCATATAAAAGAAGCATAAGTAGGAGTTAAGTATATAGATATTGATAAAAGTCAATATATTAGGCCTGGAACTATAGCTCAGTAGAGTAATTGCCTGGCATGTGTGAGGCCATGGGTTCAACCCAGCCCTTAAAAAAAGACAAGGTATTAATAGGGAACTCTATGTGTGTTTGTGTGTGTGTGTAAATATCTACACATATTTGTGTTTTACATAAAATATTTTGAGAAAATTGACATAACATTACATATGCATTGTCTCAATAAGTGTTCAAACTTATTGTAGAGTTGTCTTTTCATTTGTTACTATTTGTATACATTAAGCAAAATAAAGGCATTGGAAAGAGCAGTCACTTTTCCAGATTAACAAATCAATGTAGTGGAGCAGGCAGCCATGGAAAATCTGTCTTTATTTTTTAAACTCTCTCTATGATATCAGTTTGGGTGATACTGAACATAGAAACAAATAGAGAAATTTGAAATTAATGTACAAGTGAGATATTTTCTGCTGGTGTAATGACTTTAAACTAAAGCAGACTACATGCTTAATGATAATCTCTAATGTCATGGTGGAGCATTACTTATGTCAGAGCATAAAGGCTGATTTATACACTTATAATGAATCCCAAGCTCTAAAGTACTGAGGTTTCTTTCTTTGATGTATTAACAAAAATGGATTAAAGGGGAGAAATAGATCAACTCTTGATCATTTAATGTAAGTTATACTTATCCTAACATCTTAAATCTCTATTTTTAATAATCTACTCAAATAACTTCTCATACATGGATAGGTTGGATTTTCTTCTTAGTCCATTAAAGTCTTGAAAGTATCTTATACTTGCACATTTATATTAGGATGCATTGTAAAAATTCTGAAATAGTAATATTTTAGTATGCTAAATCTTTTTATAACTATATTTCAAAAATGTATGTTTAGAAAAAAAGTCACTACTGAAATCTAAAATTTTAAAAATATTTGGTTAGAATTATCATAATCTTTGATTATCTTAAATATAGCTATTCTTTGGTCACTTATATTGATATTTTGCTATCAGTATAACATATATCATATTATGTCAAATGAATTCACTTCTTCAAATTTCAGTATTTTCTGTAAAAATGACATCTGAATACACATAAACAATTACAAATTCATTGAACTGTTAAATTAAAATTTTAATAGTCTTACCCATAGCCATGCATTACAATATGACATTTTTCTTAATTTTTAATTAAATGAAAAAAATATAAAGTAAAACCATCACTCATTGCATTTTATCTTTCTGTCATGTTTTCTACTTGTATGACAGACAACACTTGGGTAAATAATTCAAAGCTCACTTTATTTACTCTTTATCTCATTCTGGTGTTTTTCAGCAAGTGAATCGAAGGTGTCTGCTTCCTTTGGAAATATTCAACGTTGACAAGTTCCAGATGGAAAGGTATAATTTGTAAATTAAATAAATAAATAAATAAAACAAGTTATGTAGAGGAAATTGTTTCTCAAAATTCAAGAAATAACACACGAACTTTTTATCTGAAAAATTAGTAAATTTACAAAAGAGATTAAAAAAAACTGCCCCTCCTTCACAAAACAGGGTATTTTTTAGATATTTTTTATTGGTGCATTGTAATCATACATCTTGATGAGGTTCAGGGTGACAGAGGCACACATGCACACAGCACTCTCACCCAGGTCACAAGCCAGGTCACACTCCCTCTCCATCCCCACCTTCCAGTTCTTGTATTTGTCTTTTTTTGTGTGTGTGTGGTACCAGGGATTGAACGCAGGGGAATTCTACCTCCGCGCTACGCCACATTATGCCCCCGGCCCTATTTTTTTTTATACTTTATTTTGAAACCGGGTCTCACGAAGTTGCGGAGGGCCTCACTAAGAGGAGAGAGAGACAGACAGACAGACAGACAGACAGACAGCGAGAGAGCTGAGGCTGGCTGCGAACCCGGATCCTCTGGTCTCCCAAAGTACTGGGATTACAAGCGTGCGCCACCACGCCCGGCTTGTATTTGTTTTGATGTTTGTGTATGTGCATCATGTCCACTGAGGTGTTTCCCTCTTCAAGTCTTCCTCCTCCCTCCCATCTCCCTCAGTTGAATGTCCTCCTTTACTCCACTGTGGTTTCTCCTTTTTTGTCTGAAGTCCCTCCAAAACAGGTCATTTTTAAAGCAGAGATAAAAATTTGAATTTGAACATGTATTTACTCAAGCATATAAAAAATATGGATAAATCTCTGTTTTCCTGGAAGAAATCTAAACATATTCTTAAATTTTAGGCTTATCACTATAAGATTTTTAAAATTATTTTAAGGATTCAAGTAACATTTTGGACAACTGAAAGTTATGACTATGAATTTCAACTAACCAAACTTCATAGTATTTTAATAGCATTTCAAACATAGGGAGGTTATGTGGAATATGTTTTAATTTTTTATCAGGCTTATGCAAATGACAGCAGATAATAATACTCATGAATTAGCAATTAAACTCAGCCATAATTAAAAAGCAAAAACAGTGATCATCCTTCATGAGTTCTCCGAACAACACATGGTAATTAACAAAATGTCAGTTTAAGTCTAAATCAGGCATGATACAGAGTTCCTATCATATAATTGAGGGGAAAAATATTTCACTAATAAAATATAATATTGATCTGATTCATGTAAGATTCCCAAGAAAGGAATTGGCTTTTAATTTATATTTCATATTTTTCAAATTATAAGTCAGGTTATAATTAATAAAACTTTCACATATACTAATGTGCTTATTTCAAAACCAAAGTCTCTGTTCTATATTTGGTTGTAACTGAGGACAGGAGAAATATACAATTGCTATTACTACATCAATACATATTTGTTAAACGAATGATTCAATTTTGATAAATGGACTCTGAAATAGTTAACATATTTTAAATTTTATTGGACCTGAGAGTGTTGCTAAGTAGTAGAGAACTTGTTTAGCATATATGAACACCTAGGTTCAATCTCCAGCACTAATACATAACTGAATAAAAAGGAAGATAAATTTTGATGTTCTTAGGAACACATGAATCACCTATAAGAGAAAGAAAGAATAAACTAGGTATCAAGGTTTTATATTTTATAACATAAATTTAAATATAGTGGCAGATTTAGGAAAAACTGGATAAAGTCATTTTCTGCTGCTATTGAATAATCTGTGATAAACTAAAATTACTGAGTGAAAACACAAATATAAATGTCTTAGCTTTCAGCAAATTATTATGTATCACTGAGTAAAAATATAGGTCTTTAACTGAAATATGTATTATGCTCCTATTGTTGAAAACACATAGATATATATTCAAGTATAGTGAACCTCCTTGAAAAATTGAAAGCACTTAAGAATTTACATCACTGTTGACAGGTTATAAGATTTTCTATGCTCTATTATCTTGCATTTGTGTAACTAATGTAAAAAACCATATGTAAACATATTGTTTGAACAGTTATATAATGAATTTCAACTTCTTTATTATCCTCAAATATTCTAAATTGTCAAGTGTTCCTAGATTTCATCACAGGAAATAAAATTTTTGTGATTTTTTGCAAGATGGTAAGGAAAATTAAGTAAAGCCCAAATATATCACAGTATTAGGACTACTGAATTGATAGTATAGTCTGTGACTGGGAGATTGAATGTTGTTTTAGATTTATAAATTTAAAATGCCTTAAAATATTTTGAAGAGGGTTTTATTTCAGAAGAATGCAATCATTTAATCACATTTTTCTAACTACAATAAAATACTTTTAAAAAGCTGGGTCGAGTAGCACATCCCTGTAATCTCAGTACTTTGGAGGCTGAGACAGGAGAATCGCAGGGCTGCAGACAGACTCAGCAACTTAACAAGGTCCTCTGCAATTTAGTGAGACCTTTTTTTAAATATAAAAATAAGGCTGGGTGTGTAGCTCAGAGG
>PVJS01032677.1:0-22602 GCA_004027185.1 Glis glis | reverse complement strand
GTACTGGGGATTAAACCCAGAGGCATTCTACCTCCAAGCTACACCCCCAGCCCGATTTTATTTCTTACTTGGAAACAGGGTCCCACTCAGTTGCTGACAGCCTCACTAAGTTGCCGAGGCTGGCTTTGAACCTGCAATCCTCCTGTCTCAGCCTCCCAAGTACTGGGATTACAAGCGTGAGCCACCACGCCCAGCTCTTTGAGCTCTTCTAAAAGCAATGCGGGGTGCACTTTCAAAACTTCAGCTAGAAATAAAACAGAAATCTGACGTGGTATCCTGTAGCTGAGAGCAAGCCCGTGTTTAGAGCAAGGCTTTGCTCAACCAGCTGTATAAGGTTGTGCTAGGAACTTCAGCTTTTAGGGAAGTTTCTTGCTCGTGCCTGCCCAAAGCAGGACTGTTCCATCTCATATTTATTTTCCTCACCATTAACACCTTCTTCCCAACCACAGAATAAGAAAACTCAACTGTTAGCCTGAAGATTTAAAAAAAAAATATGGCAGTGAGCTGGGCGTGGTGGAGCACGCTTGTAATCCCAGTAATTGGGAGGCTGAGACCAGAAGATCTGGGTTCACGGCCAGCCTCAGCTATTTAGTGAGGCCATTCTCAACTTAGTGAGACCCTGTTTCAAAATAAAGAATTAAAAAAAATAGGGCTGGGGTATAGCTCAGAGGTAGAATGTCCCTGGGTTCAATCCCCGGTACCATAAAAAAATATATATATATATGGTAGTGTGCAACATGGAAGCCTAAAAACAAAAGAAACGCAGAACAAATAAACACAAACACACACAGGGGGACATTCACATATATCAGTGTTAGACAGCTGGGCGTGGTGGCACATACCTGTAATCCCAGTGCTTGGGAGGCTGAAACAGGATCGCAGGTTCAAAGCCAGCCTCAGCAACTTAGTGAGACTCTGTTTCCAAATAAAAAATAAAATAGGACTGAGGGTGTAGCTTGGTGGTAGAATGCTCCTGGGTTCCAACTCCAGCACCAACCACACACACACACACACACACACACACACACACACCACCACACACACACACACACACATTAGTGTTAGAGACAGTGGCAAATAAATACAGTTGATGCAATATTTTCTCTTGTTGTTCCAATAAACAGGATTAAAATAACTTTTCTGGTCATGAAATCAAGTGTGAAAATTGAAGCAATGTATAATACCAAATGTGAGTTTGAACTCAAATTTTCCCATTCAGTAACTGCGTGCCTTTGGGGGAAATAATGATAGTTTCAGCTAATAGTTACTGAGAAATTGTTATAGTAGACACTGAGCCAAGAACTTCATGTGTTACATAACTTTTCTGAGTCTCTTTCCTGTTATGTAGCTTACAATAACATGCAACTTATGTGTTGTGAAGAACACAGGGAAGTCATGTAAAAGCCCCATAGATGGAGTAGATGATTATAGAAATGGATATTTTAAAAACTAAAAAAGAGCCAGGCATGGTGGTGCATACCAGTAATCCCAGTACTTGGTAGGCTGATACAGGAGGATCGCAGGTTCAAGGCCAGCCTCAGCAACGTAGTGAGACTCTCAGCAACCTAGCAAGACCTTATTTCAAAACAAAAAATAAAAAGGTCTGGGGGTGTAGCTCAGAGGTAGAATGCCCCTAGATTCAATCCAGTATAAAAATAAATTAAAACGAAACACAGTACTAATAGCACTGTCCATCTATTTAAACTGTAGCAGAATTCCTATTCTACTCCCGATGCTCATCAGCATGAAGGGAAGAAAAGAGTCTAAGAGCAGCAAGACTGGTCCATTTCAGCAAGTGAAGTGAGTAAATTGAAAATAACTAATGCATCCAAGCTGAATTCTCCAGAGTGTAAAGTGTATCACCCACCTCCCGCTTGATGGTATTGGGATGGGGTAGTCAGTGTTGTGAGAGAAAACACGTTTTCCTCATTATTCCGGAAGAAGACTGTGAAGCCCCAGTTCTTCCAGTCTACCTTTATGAACTCGTTCTGCCAACTTGATTCAGTCCACTGACTTTTTCCCATGTCCCTTCAGAGATCCAAAAATAACCTTGGAGATAGTATTTATGTGCATTTTCACCTCAAACAGTGGTAAGAGTAATGAGACGGAGACGTGGACTCGGCACATGCAGTGACACGGTGTTGGTTTTGTTGAGACACAACACATTTCTTTTTTTTTTTTTTGCGGTACTGGGGATTGAACCCAGGAGAATTCTACCTCCGGGCTACACCCCCAGCCCTGTTTTTTATTCTTTACTTTTAAACAGGGTCTCACTAAGTTGCAGAGGGCCTCACTAAGTAGCTGAGGCTGGCCGTGAACCTGGATCCTCCTGTCTCAGCCTCCCAAGTACTGGGATTACTAGCATGCGGCACCACGTCCGGCCTGACACGACACATTTCAATGCAGCAAACGAACTGCAGCAATCCCCTGGGGTTCTCTGGCCACTCAGAGATGTTGGTGGGGAGCTGTTCAGAGCTTTGGAGAACAATATCAACAGCACGTTGAATAGCGTCCTGTGTCCTGGTTCCTCTGATCCGGCCTTGGCATATACTTAGTGGTGAGACGAGATGGAAAAAGGAAGAACATGTACGTCCTCCAGCCTGAAATACAGCGTGAAGCAATGTGGAGGTAAAATTACCAGCCAAAATCGTCCTCAGTACAGGGCCACGCTCTGTCCACCTGCGGTGGTCTGACCCTGTGTTAAGCAGAGCCTCGAAGTCTGGGCTGTGGGTGAAGTCAGAGACTGGACAGTAGCTGGAATGGCTGCAGGTCTTCCGTCCAGCCGGGGTGGGCCAATGGCATTTCTCTTGGACACCATTGGTACCACCAATGCCCATCGAGGTCAGGGTCAAGTATGGGGACTACTTTTAAAACCACATGAAACTTAAGAAAGAAAGAAGGCCATGCACGGTCAGGCCTTCTGTGGTCTGTTCAGAGACTGACTCCTACTGGTAATCAACGCTGCTTGGATTCCATGTGTTCCCTGAGTGAGCCAGAGGAATGAGTAGAGTTCACAGGACACTCAGCTCAGAGAGTTCAGTTTGAGTTGACATTTTAAAACACACTGAATTTATTTTATGAGCTCTGGCTCACAAAACAGTAAGTTGACAGGAAAAAAACCCCAGAAGTCCTAACTGGATTTCTGGGCTATACATTTATGGTTATAACTTTACAATGTGATTGTTGTGTTAGAAAATCTCCCATGGGGCATGAGGACTGTGTGGGCTGACTAGTTTTTGGAAGGTTTGAGGCCACAGATGGAAATGGGTTTAAATAATATCCTAATCTATGAACAGACTTCAAATCGTGAGACCAAAGGTCATTCATACTGAGGATCGGGGCTTTTGAGTGTGCATGGATTGGTGGAGGAAAGAAGGTTTCTTTCACAGAGCTACTTACTTATCTGTAGAATTTCTAATTCTAACTCAATGGAAGTACAAGAAAAACCCAACAGAGTCAAAGGTTTGACATCAAACCAAGACTGCTGAACAGTCAGTCACACTGGAAGGCTGAACAGTGGCTCGCCCCTCCTCTTAACCTGACTATAGAATTATGCAGTCAGTGGTGATATTCATATAGAACAGAGTTCAGCAGCCTGGTTGGACGTCAAAGGCAGCCAGCTGTGGAGGACATGGTGCAGATTTAGATCCTGGATCAGGGACAGGTGAGGACACTGAACCAGCTCTCAACAGGGCACAGCCCAGCCAGCAGACATTGAGCAAGACATTCTGGACGCCTAACGGGCCGTCAGTAAATGTGCGTTGATTAACTGACGGCCTTGCTGATTGACAAGGCAGTCACAGGGAACGCCAAGTTAGAGGCAGGGCTTTGACATTAATTTGATTACTGTATCAGCAGCTTGGGCAAGTCTCAGTGGTTTCCTGCTAAGGGATCCTCACATCTAGAGCACAGAGGATAATCACTCGCCCACAGCAAAGAAGAGAAGATTGAAAAACGACCAGGTTGTCTTTGAAATCTGAGCCTCCCCTCACATTCAGAGGTGCAGGGGTCAGCTTGACAGCCCAGCTGTCAGTCCCCTGGAAGGAGAGGCCGAGGGCAAGCCCCACTCTGGCCCAGGGACTGGGCTGGGCAGCAGGGCTGAAGGACTGGCAGAGGCCGAGGAACACAGAGCAGACATCAGGCTGAAGGATCCTCGGGCTGCTCTGGCTCTAACCTGGGCCCTGTTACACCCTATTGGATCAGTGGTTCTCAAAACAAAGTGTACAAATGGACCACTGGGGACGACAGCGTAAATTACTCAGTGTGAAATCCCACCCCAGAGAACAGAATCACGCATCTCGGCAGGCCGGGGCATCCATGCCAGTCAGCAGCCACAGGCACCAGAGACAGGTGTAGGGCCACACTCAGAGTGCCAACACCCAGGGACAATGAGGAACTCCAGTGGAGAGAGAGACATCACAGCCTCACACCCAGGCAGGCCTGAGTGGGATGTCTCCGAGTCCCCAGGACCAATGACACACTGGAACCTTTCATCCAGCATTGAATGAAGGGTACAAAATGCACAGGGCTAGGAATGGGCATATGCACAAAGACCTATGGAACCAGGCTGGCGGGCAAAATCACCAGGTGCTTGTGCCAGGACACCACAGGAGGGTAGGAGGAGGCCTCAGCGGACCCAGGAGAGCCCTGGTATCTGGGCACCTGGAAAGAGGCTGGAGCAAAGGCAGAGGGATGGTGGAACATGGTGGGGAAGGGAAGGAATCCACAGAGAGGATGTGTCTGGTCTAGGAATCCATGGTGAGGACGCAGCTGGTCTAGGAATCCACATTGAGGACCTGCCTGGTCTAGGAATCCATGGTGAGGACATGGCTGGTCTAGGAATCCACACTGAGCATGTGCCTGGTCTAGGAGTCCACAGTGAGGACATGGCTGGTCTAGGAATCCACACTGAGCACGTGCCTGGTCTAGGAGTCCACAGTGAGGACGTGGCTGGTCTAGGAATCCACGGTGAGGACGTGCCTGGTCTAGGAATCCACAGTGAGGATGTGGCTGGTCTAGGAATCCACAGTGAGGACATGGCTGGTCTAGGAATCCATGGTGAGGATGTGGCTGGTCTAGGAATCCACGGTGAGGACCTGCCTGGTCTAGGAGTCCACAGTGAGGACGTGCCTGGTCTAGGAATCCACGGTGAGGATGTGGCTGGTCTAGGAATCCACACTGAGCATGTGCCTGGTCTAGGAATCCATGGTGAGGACATGCCTGGTCTACGAATCCACAGTGATGATGTGCCTGGTCTAGGAATCCACAGTGAGGATGTGCCTGGTCTAGGAATCCACAGTGAGGATGTGCCTGGTCTAGGAATCCATGGTGAGGATGTGGCTGGTCTAGGAGTCCACAGTGAGGACGTGGCTGGTCTGGAATCCATGGTGAGGACGTGGCTGGTCTGGAATCCATGGTGAGGACGTGGCTGGTCTAGGAATCCACAGTGAGGATCTGCCTGGTCTAGGAATCCACGGTGAGGACCTGCCTGGTCTAGGAGTCCACAGTGAGGATCTGCCTGGTCTAGGAATCCATGGTGAGGATGTGGCTGGTCTAGGAATCCACGGTGAGGATCTGCCTGGTCTAGGAATCCATGGTGAGGACCTGTCTGGTCTAGGAATCCACATTGAGGACCTGCCTGGTCTAGGAGTCCACAGTAGGACCTGCCTCATCTAGGAATCCAGTGAGCACATGCCGGGAGAGGTGAGGGAAGGAACAGTGAAGGCAAAGTCTGACCTGAAGGGAGGCAGCCAGGAGGTGGTTCCCGGTCTCCTGGGCCTCTCAAAGGGAGGCAGCCAGGACCTGGTGCCTGGTCTCCTGGGCCTCTCCACAAAGTAGCTGGGCCATCTCTGTTCCTGGGGGAATGACTTTGTATTTGGATGTTTGCAAAAAATTCAAAAAATGACTTTGATAGGATACTGATGGGATGAAACAGGGATTTCCCAGAGGCACTGAAGGTCCAACTGAGGTCCCACTAAAGCAACAACTAAGCCAGCTCCCAGCAGCTCCCGGTCCTTCCCGCTTCTCCCGTAAACCACAGTCTCAACTCTGCTGAAGGTTAAGAGGTTGACCTCTTGGGACATGCTGGGGAATGTATGCAAGAAAGAGCTAGCACGTTCTGGAAGCAGCGAGGAATGCAGGGTGCCTTCCGGGGGGCCTGAGAATCAGCGCTTGGTCTCTGACATTTAGTAGCTTACACAGTGGCATTTGGGAAGAGGACTTAACTTTCTCCATCCCACCGGCTGATTAATGGCGATTTGTTCACCAGCACCCTCTGAAAACGACCACAAGCATGTAGCAGGAGGAGCTGAGGGACCCCAGGACTGCATCCCTGTACCCCCCACCCCCAGCCCCCCACCCTGTGCCTTCTCAGCCCGTCCCAGATTCAGCAAACTCCGAGGGAAGCGTGGAGGGTCAGCTCTCCTCTTAACCAGCGGACTTGTGAGGCATGAGGAGCTTAGGGCTGCCAGGAGCCTGAGGACATTCATCCACTTACTGTCACGGAGTCATAAAGCGCCTACTGTGCGCTGGAACACGTCTGGGTCTCCTCTGCATATCAAATGCTTCCGAGATGGAGGGAAATTTTAGAAAGTCGTCACAGATCAAACACACTCGCGATTCCCCCAGCCCTAACGCTGGGATATACTGTAGTTGAGTTTTTCTATTGCTGTCCTATCCTGGACCTGTTTTTTTAAAATAGCACTCCAATCCATGGACTAAACCTCTCTATAAATGGTTTAACTCATGGTTGCCTCGAGCAATTATGTTACATAAGAAAACGGTGTAAGCGCATTTAAAAGTAGACAGTTGTCCCTTCACCCCTAAGTTTGGGCTGACTCCCCCCACGGGCCTCCCAACTATTTGCAGTTTATTGCCAGCGATACGGCAATGCGCCTGCGCGGCGGCGGCCTCGTTCCCCGGGCCAGGCTGAGGGCTAGGACAGGCTCTGCTGAGGCTGCACCGCCCTCCAGTGGCCGCGCCTGGAATAGCCAGCTGCTCTCAGGGACACCCTGGTTTCCATCTAGACCTGCGAGAAGCCTCCGCTCCTGAACTAAGAGGCGATTGCGTATCAAGTCGAGGCACCTAATTATGAGGGGCGTGAGGGAAAGGGAGGCTATTTCCAAATACGACCTCAAAGGCACAGGCGGGAAATGATCGGCAGCAATAACCACAGGCTTGTTTTGGTTGATCAGTCCTCAGCTGCCTGGTGGCGGTGAGGATGAGCAGGTAGGATTGGAGGTGAACTGGCCCCCTCTGCTTTGGGGATGGTACTCAGCCCCTCCAGTGAACGTGTTCGGTGCAGAGCCCTAGAGCCAATATTTTTATAGGACTGTGGCTTTCGACTTGAAAATGAAGTGCTGCCGGCTGTTTCCCCCACTGTCTTAGAAAGGCCACTTGTCCCCGCTCAAGCCAGGCTTTGGTTCCCCGGGCCAGCTTTCCAGTCTAGGAATAAGCAAGAATTCCTACCAGGTAGGGAAGGGCCACCTTAGCCTTCAGTCCAAGGCACTGTCCAGTCCACCTCTAATGTGAGTAAAACAAAACCTAAAAGGCAAGCGGGCTGTGTGAGTGCCACTCTAAGCCATCAGCATTTGGGAGCTCCGAGAAAGTCATTTCAACCTGTGCTGTCATGAAAACGTCGGCGGTGTAACAGTCATCCACAGGATCTGGCTCCCTGCTCCTGAGAGTCATGGGTTTACTTTGCTTTTTTCTTTGCTTTCAGCTTAAAAGACACATAATAGATACCTGTTGATTAATTAGAGTAAGTTACTAACAGTACCCGATGTTCAAATTAGCCCCATTTGAGCTGAAATGACTGGCTTAAGGCACTGAGTGAATCTCAGAAACCAAACATGTCCCTCTTCATGTGAACAAATAACCCATCATATTTGAAGATGAGGGAGAGAAGGAAGAGAAATCATTGGATCTCCATCACGAAGCCACCCAGCTTCCCGCCACTGCAGGAGCCCTGCCAACAGCCGCCTGTCACCAGGGCCCAAGAAATGGGAAGATTCCATGTTTTCCAGAACTTACGCTGCAGCTTCTCTGGGGGAAATCAGAGTGATTGCTTAGTCATTCATTCACTTATTGTCAAGGAGTTATAAAGCACCTACTGTGTCCCAGAACACTTCTGGGTCTTCTCTGCATATCAAATGCTTCCGAGATGGAGGGAGATTTTAGAAAGTCGTCATGGAGCAAGCCGTGTTCTTCAAACCAGCTTTACCAATAATAAAGTTGAATTATTTTAAGCTTCATATATCTAACTCTGATCTATTT
This sequence comes from Glis glis, assembly GCA_004027185.1. NCBI lineage: Eukaryota > Metazoa > Chordata > Mammalia > Rodentia > Gliridae > Glis > Glis glis. The sequence goes on along the minus strand of PVJS01032677.1, from coordinate 14,328 downwards.
GTCAACTGGTCTGGAAAGCAGGAACAGAGGATGCTTAGATGTTTCCCCCTAAAAATTCACAATGCTTATTGTACATGGAACAGTTAATTTTATAGAACTCTTTCTTAATATATTCCTTAGTATAAACAAAATTCTATCAACCCAATTTTTGGTAAGCACTGATGGACAGTGTTCGATGTCTGGCCCCTGTCGGATTCCCATGATATAACTAGCTGAAGCCCCATGCAGGCTGTAGGATGGAGACTGAAAGCGGGCACTCCCAGGTGGAAGTGGCCAGTGGAGACCACTGGGCTTGGCAAAGACACTCGTCAAGGCCACTGTGCAAAGGTAACCGAAGCCTCCATTGCATGCACACAGGATGATGTCAATGATCAATCCTAGGATTGTTCGAAACAATTAACAAATATAACTAATGAATACGTTGGCCATAACAAAATGAAAAACTAGACCAAAACAGAAGCGTAACTTCCCTGTGAATTGTTTGTGTGGCATTTGGGGACTTTGGGAAAACCCCCTGGGTGTTCCCTGTGTTTTCAAAATCGACCCTTGGCAACCAAATTGTTAAATAGGATTATTGTCTTGCAGCTAGCCGAATGTTAGAATCATCCACCACAGACACCCTCCTGGGTGAGTCCTATGGCTGATGGCAGTAATGGGATATAGCAGGGCCAGTTTTCCATGAGCATCCCTTCAGATTTATAATAATGAGACAGGTCACATGCATCTTTCTATTATTTAAAGCACATCTGTGGTGGGAGAATAGGCGGGGTGGCAGGGTACGTGCATGCATCTAATCCAGGGGAGACGCTGCGTTATTAAAAAGCATACAGAAGGAGAAAGAGTGATATAAGGCCCATTTCTGCTTCATTAGGGAGCACTGGAGAGTACAGAGACGGGATTATCCACTAGTGACTGTGCCCTGGATCCTGACTGGAAACAAATGCTGAGGGCTCTTGATTGACATGCTTGGCCAACACGACCTTTGGAAAATTTTCAGTAAAACATTTATTGATCTACATTCTGCTCTTACCAAATTGTGAGCACGTTGGGGGGAGTTGATTCATCTAAGCAATTGTGCCTGGTACACAGAACGCATTCAATACACAGTTGTTAAGAAAATGAAATCTGCAGACTCTTCATAGTTCAGGAGCAAACAGATTCTAGGTAGTGCTTCTGCTAGACAGGCGAGCACGAAGCACAAGCCTATGTCCAGGAAGGTCCTGAGCGTGTGTTATGAAACACTTCCACCATTACGACAGGACAGGCCCCTGGAGAATGAGGATAAATGGCACCCAGTGCCTTTAATGAACACCAGGTACACATAAACCAGGACAGCACTCCATCCTCTTAGGCTAAGCCCCTCATGTTAAATCAAATGACAGAACATCCCCACAGGGCAGTTCTATTCACTTCATTCCACTTTTTAGGGAAGCGGGAGTGCTCATCTAAGATCATTTTTATTGGCACTTCTACTAATTTTTCATGTTTTAAAAAACTAATTGATGTTAAAAAAAAAACCTTTATAATAACCTGCCAAATAAACAGCCATTTCCATACACTAGCAATCGTGTAGAAAGACCACCAGCACAAGACTTTAGACAATCCTGACCCAGGAGAACATGGTGCTCACGGGGTCTCGGGCAGCACTCCTTCATTGCTGGGATCATCCAAGTCAGACGGTGTCACCCTTGAAATACACCGGCAACGTTAACTGTACATGAAAAGCTGGCCTTCCCCAGCCAGACGCGAAAGAAGGACAGCCAGTGCTCTCTTGAGACCAGCAGATGGCGGTGGAAGCACTGTTCACTGATAGTATAAACCCGTTGCTAGGTTGCTGAGAGTCTCACTACTTTGCTGAGGCTGTCCTTGAATTTGCAATTTTCCCGTCTCAGCCTCCCAAGTTCTGAGATTATAGGCGTGCACCCTCATATCCAGCTTCTCAGATGCCTTTTTGGAGCCCTAAGGAATTTTCACAAAGTGCAAAGGAAATGTCAACATGGCATTCTGGGGTGTACAGTTGGTTGAATCAGAAAAATGCTTTAGCGAATAATGCTGTGTCATGAACTTGGTTTAAAATGTACCTAAATGGTGCAGAAAATTCGAACACAGTGGCAGTCTGCAGGGATCGAATGTTATGTGTGGATTAGCATAGGATTTCCAAGCTGCAAGGGCCCCTGAAGCCGAGTGACCACAACCTCTTTACGGGCCTGGGAGGGGCCCCAGCTCTGCAAAGCCACTGAGGTCTGATGTCCTCAGAGCTCTGGCCGCACCCCTCTCTGGCTGTCCTGACACCCAGCAGTTAGGTGTATGACTCTGAAGTCCCTGTCGAGGCTCAGGGGTCACAGAGTTCTCACCTGGAAAGTGCAGAATTCAAGGTTACTGTGATCTTGCCTCTGCACAAGTTTGTTTACAATTGGGAGGAGAAATAAACCCAATTATGCTGTGCATTCGAAATTTTAAAAAGTTCTTTGCTTGTAGTAAGTCAGTCCAATCTCCAGGTTCTTCAAAAGTGACAACCCGCTGTCCCCTGTGCTGACCCCTGGACCAGGTCAGAGACACTTTGCTGAACTTATGCCAGCTACACAAACCCTGTCCCTGCCTTCTCAGATGCCCAGCCTGCCTCCTGGTCAGAATCCCCTTAGATGGGACTGGAAGTCCCTGCGGATCTTTTCCAAGCCTGGCTTCAGCTTGGAGAATCGGCGCCCCTTTCCCACTGCATGGAGTGTGTGTGATGCCGTGTGCAGACCTGAGTGAGCTTGGTGAAGGCTTCACAGCCCTGGAGCCGGCTGAAGCCAGGGCCTGCTCCAGCAGGGCCTCAGCCTCAGCCCTGTGCATCTGTCTACTGTCAGCTGCGGGTTCAAGGCCTCCAGCAACATCCCAGCCCCATGCTTCCCCCTTCTGTAGACGTGCCGAGGCCGGGTCAGCTTGCTGCCATTTTCCCTGGCGGGGTTGTTCTCGGCCTGCAGTCCTTCAGCAAGCCAAGGCCAGCCTGCGATCCCAGAGCAAATTCTTCAAGGCCAAACAAGGAAATGCTCAGTCTTTGGAAACTGATAGTCAAGAACACGGAGTCATCTTAGCTGTGAGTTAATTCACTGGATGTTTTGCGTTTCTCACCAAAACTAGTTATTTTGTGGATTAGCTGTCTGTCTTCATCATACAGTATACTACACTCTCTAACCCAGCACAAAGGTAGCTGGATAAGCCAGTGTTTTAAGTAGATTCCTCATTTTTATGTTTAAGCATAAGGGGTTTTCAGCCGAGTCCCTGGAGACCTTCTGAGGGGCTCTGCTGCACAGGCTTTCATTGAAATGCGAGGCATTTATGATTTCTAAGGAGATGGCCAATCCCTACGGGAATCATCCACCAGCATGCCAAGACAGAGAAACACGGGAGCCTCTTTATACAGAAACTACGAAGCAAATAGTTCCCTGGGAACAACCACAGCTGGGGGCTCCCCACGGCCTTTCTCTTCAGGCCCCCAGCAGGGCAGGGACAGGGGAGCTTTGTCCTCCTGTGTGATGAACTGAGTTGCCACCAGCAAGCATTAGGTCCCAGCACAACCTACTGGCTGGGAGACCTGAACCCGGGTTTTCAGAGTCCTTGCTCCTTCGTGTACCCAACAACAAGAAAGGCCATTTGTTTGGAAGCCCAGGGCCAGGGGCACAGAGCTGAGAGGTCAGCACGGACGCTTCCGGAAGCTCAGTGAGTACCATATGATGCACATGATGTCACATGGCCTCTCTGCAGGCTTTATCTCCCATAGGGGAGAGAGAGGACAGGGGAGAGGAGGAAGGAGAGGGGGAGACAGGAAGCGGGCAACAGGCAGGCAGGAGAGTGGGAGCTAGGATGGCCGAGTTGAATCGCACTTAGGAGCTGGTGTGGTGTGTGTGTGTGTGTGTATGTGTGTGTGTGTGTGTGTGTGTGTTACTGGGGATGGAACCCAGGGGCATTCTACCTCTGAGCTATGCTCCCAGCCCTACCTTTTATTTTTATTTTGAAACAGGGTCTCGCTAGGTTGCTGAGAGTCTCACTACTTGCTGAGGCTGTCCTCAAACCTGTGATCCTCCTGTCTCAGCCTCCCAAGTACTGGGATTACAGGCGTGCGCCACCACACCCAGCTGCCCTTTGTTTTTTGGAATATGAAAAAGAATGATGATCATCCCTGATGTTAGGGGATTGTTACAATCCCCTGGGTTAACCTCTGCAAGCTCTCAGTGTGCTGTGGGGACCCGCAAGCGTGCGCTGTCAAGGGTCACCGGGCATGGCGGCTCACACATGTAATCCCAATACTTGGGAGGCTGAGGAAGGAGGATTGCAGGTTCCAGGCCAGCATCAGCAACTCAGTGAGACCCTCAGCAACTTAGCAAGACCCTGTTTCCAAGTAAAAATAAAAAGGGCCAGGGTGTAGCTCAGAGGTAAAATGCCCCTGGGTTCAATCCCCAGTATGAAAAAAGAAGAAAAGGGCAACTACATAAGCAGGATGAGTAGTTCCTTAGACATGAGCCCTGTTTTCAGAACCACTTGCAGCCGTGTGAGGAAGAGTTGCTCCAGGTAGATCAGTCAGGGGAGGCACACAGGACCTCACCGGCCCACTCGACCACACCGGCACAGTGTGCACAACCCGGGCACCCAGCCTGCACTGCTCAGGCATGCCTGCCCGAGGCGGGGGCATCCCTCACTCCCAAGCCAGAGTCCCGGCTTTGGGTTGCCCTGCAGGAGAGTGCTTGCTTCTCTTGTAGTTTTGCACAATGCCAACAGCATCCCTGGGGGCCATCCCAAGTCCCCAAGCTCTTTTGATCCTGGACATCCTGGGTCCCCTTCTCCAGGCCCCTGTGGAGAGTCTCCCCTCTGGGGACCTCTGGGGAAGAGAAACCAACTCAAACTAGCCACTCCTATCTATTCACTCCACCCAGAAGCCCACAGGGAGGCACAGCCCGCCTTTCCTTTTTCCCTAGAGAACTCCTCCTCTACCTCAATTCTTTTTTTTTCTTTTCTTTTTTTTTGGTACTGAGCATTGAAACCAGGGATATTCTACCTTTGAGCTATATCCCCAGCCCTTTTTAATTTTTTATTTTGAAACAGGGCCTCACTAAGTTGCTGAGGCTGGCCTCGAACCTGCACTCCTCCTGTCTCAGCCTCCCAAGTACTGGGATTACAGGTGTGTGCCACTGTGCCTGGCTGCTCCTCGATTCTGCCTAAAGGTGCTGCTTGAGCATTGAGGCACAGGCGCTAGAGGAAGAGACTATGGAAGAATTCTCAATAAACCACGTTTTCTGTTTCCTTTCTCATTCCCACAGCCCAAGTGAATGTTGGAGAGCTTCCTACCCACTTTGGTGTTGAGTTCCTCTGTCTAAACCGCTACCCTGCAGTCCACCTACGGTCCACCTAGACTCATCCCGCTTGTCCTACCCAACGCAGCCTTCCATGTTCTGCAAAAGTCTCCCATCCTGGGATAAGGGAGACTCATGGAATCTCTTATTTTTTCATGGAATCTCCTATGTACTTCTTGGAATGCAGTTTTATATCCAGCGCCTGAAACATAGCAGATATCCAGTAAATACTGTTGATTGAATGGGAAAAAAATGAATTCTAGTACATGTCAAATAGGGAAATTACTGTAGACCACTCTGCCATCTCTGGGGAACAGAGTGGGTCTTGGAACAGAAAAGACTCTGGCGAGCGCCAGGATGAGTCAGGCGTGAACAGAAAGGGCCTAAATTTGTGTTTTGAGGATGCATGAAAGGAAAAGATTTACTCTGTACAGCAGTGAGCAGGAGGCTGGGGCTGGGAGGGGAAGGTCAGCACCGGAAGGACGCGGGAGGACAGGAACGGGGAGAGGAGAGGAGACTGGCAGGACTCGGGGGCTGTGTGGGGTGACACCGACAGGGACAGGCCTACCAGGGTCCAGCAGACCTAGGACAGGAACTCTACCATCTGAGGTTATCAGCGTGCGTCCCATGACCCGGCTCCCAGTCAGCGTTCTGGCAGGACATTTGCAGTCTTGTTTTCGTAATGGCTTGTATGGGAGGCTGAGAGCAGATGTGGGTGTGGGAGAGGACAGAAGAAAAGGAGTCTGTCCCAAGCTTGGGTCTATGCTGGGACAGAGATAAAAGAGCAGCCATGAGATGCCAAGTACGTCTGAAAGAAGACAGAAGGACGTCAGAGCACAGCCGACTGCAAGAGTAAGGGCTCTGGGACCAGCTGCAGGCCTTGGACGACATGAGGGAGCATTCGGTGCCATCTTGCAGCTCTCAAGGGGCCAGAAGGCCCCAGCTGCCAGGGGGACGTGGTGTGCATGCTATAGGACGGTTCATCCCATCAAGCCCAAGAGCTCAGTTCTGCAAATATGTCAACAAAAAATGACACAGGGGCATTACGATAGGCTGGAAATCATAACCAAGAGCCTATATGTATTATTATATTATAATCGTATCATTATTATATGATTGTGTTATGTGTTATATACTATATCTAAGTTTCTAAAGCTGTTGCACATCTGGGCTGACGGGATGCAGCAGGTTGGTTTTCTTGTCTGGAGCCCCCTGGGCTGTAGCCCTGGAAGGCAGGGGTCCTCTTACTCAAAAGAGCATCCATATCTCCAGAACAATGTCTTGCAGGTAGTGTATCCTGTTTGTTGAGTGAATACATGAATGGTTTTATCATAGAACTTCTTCCTTAGGAATGACCTGAGATTAACAAGAAAAAAATCAAGTAGGAGAGAAGAAGGGAAGGAGAGAGGAAAGAGAGAGAGAGAGAGAATGATTGAGTATGAACCCCTGATATATAAAATCTGAAAGTTTCCTCAGACAACACTTTGCTTCTCTCGTTTCTTATCTATCATTTTTCTCCCACCCTGTGTTTCCCTTGGACCTTCTCCACCTGCTAAATCAGACTGAGTGCAGCCAGAGCCTGGTGACGGGGCTGATGGGGGTCCTCCTCTCCAGCGAAGGCAGGGAACATCCAGGCAGCCATGGGTCTCCATGAGAGCCAGCATTACCTGGCTAGCCCAGGGGTAGACGTAACAGATTTCAAGGACAGAATGTGTCCAGGACAGCTCTGGCCTTCATACGACTTGGGGTTTGCCTAGAGGCAGGGGCTGAAGAAGAGCCAGAAGTTTCCCAGGGCTTCCTGCAACAAGCCTAGCGCACAGCCCCCTTTGGTCGGGACCAAAGGGGGGCAATCCCTGCTGTAAAGGTTTTACAGACTATGGAAATGAGTTGCAACACTTAATAATACTAATAAAAAATCAGGTGAGCCTCATTTCTCCATGTCCTTGATCAATTCATAGAATAAGTCTGAATTTTTTAAAAAAAATTAAGGATGCAAAACTTAGAAATCAATTTTGGGGCCAGGTCTAAATACATAGAAATCCATTGCCCCTCAGCAACTTAGCGAGACCCCCAGCAATTTGGCAAAACCCGGTTTCAAAATTAAAAATAAAAAGAGCTAGGAATATAGCTTTCAGGTAGAATGTCCCTGGGTTAAACCCCCAGCACCAAAAAAAAAAAAAAAAATGAAAACAAACAACAACAACAAACCGATCATCCTAAGTTTCCTTCCCACTACAGATCCATCCAGCATTGTACCAGCAGTTATGACAACATCGATCAGAAAGTCAGGAAGAACGATCCCTTGGCCTGGTGTCCTGTATGACTATCCCTTTAGTTAGTCCATCTTTGAACTGTAGAAAGGCTGGGAGTTTATGCTGGATGAAAACACACTTAGCTAGGACAGCAAGCAGGGTGCCTGTTGGAAGCACCTCTCTCCTGCAAGAAAGTTCACTCTGCCGCTGAACGTTACAGAGCCTTAGAACCAGGCGGACAGCTGAGCTCGCCCCAGACACGCAGGGCTCCCACTCTGTGGCCTTTCAGAGCAGACTCCGCCTGCGTGTCATGGGTAGATGTGCCCCGTGAGGCCAGCCCAGTCCTGTGTGGATGCAGGTGGGGCCTGCACAGTGGCCGCACCCACACTTAACCTGGCCTCAACCTCCTCGCGCTGAGTCTGGACGTTACAGACACAGGGGCATGGCTACTGGGTGACAGGGAGAAATGTGACCGTCATTCTCCAAAGATTTGACCTGCCAAAAAAATGCAGATAAGCTCAAAAACCCATTTCCAAACATGGTAGCAGTACTGGCTTAGCTTGGGGCGGATGGAAGCCTTTGCCAGTTCTTAATTGTGCCAATCTCCCCAGCAGATTTCTCAACCGCTTTCCGTGGGATGAAAGAGCACAGAATGCCTTCTATTTCCAACACTTTGGAGCTTTTAGATATGACCAAAGTTTTCTTACTAAGTCAAAGACATCTCAGAAAAATGAGGAATCTGAGGATTATTCTGGAACCCTTTATAATCATAAAAATTTCATAGGAGGTTAAAATTTGTAGAAGGTAGGAACTGGATATTCTAATTATTATCAAATCATTCCAGGTGTTCCCAACTTTGCCTCACTCTATTCTATGTGTCCTTCCCTGGTAACTTTATACCTAAATTTATTTTTGCTTTGCCTGAAAATTTTTAGTATTCACTGGTAAATGAAAGGAAAATCCTCCCCTAACACTACTGCACAAAATAGCAAAGATGGATTCACAACACTTCTTTATCAGATGGTTATCTTCTACTCCCCGCGACGTGGGGATTCAGACTTGGTCGCTCCTTTAGTCATGTTCCTGTGTCTCCTTTAGTGATTCCTCTTTCTCCTCCAACTCCCGACAACAGATCCTTGCTGTTTCTCTTCCAAAGAATTCAGCTGGGCATTCTACCGCGGAACTACACCCCCAGCCCTTTTTATTCTTTATTTTGAAACAGGGTCTCCCTAAGTTGCTGAGGCTGGTTTCAAACCTGCAATCCTCCTGTCTCCACCTCCCAAGTACTGGGATTACCGGCTCCATCTGTTAGTTTTACACAGATGCCTTAAAATCCACAACCGCATAAAGGACCAGTTTGCTGCCAGCTGGAAGCTGGTCTGCCTTCAGAGCAACAGGTTCAGGTAAAATCACACCTTCCCTACAAACAAGATGAGCTGCACATCGCAGCTGCTCATTCTGCCAGCAAAGCCAATCCTCAAATGCAGGCGGCGCCCCTAGAGTCACGTTCCAGAAACCACCAAGGGCAAGAGATAAAGCTGCCTTCCTGGTGTTGTGCCGCACAGCTGTGGGCACCAAACAGTTCAGGACTATTTCATTATCCTTGATAGCTTTGTGTTGGTAAGTCAGGGACTTGGTGGTTATTTACTGACTGACTCTGCGCCTCTTCTGGTCTAGAGGCAGACAGACAGCAGAGAACGCGAGAGACCTCAGAGAGGGGCGCGACATTTTTGGGGGGGAGAAGCTAACAATAAACACATAAAATATAAGATAAATTAAAGCACCAGCAATAGCCACACAGACAGCGGTTAGCGAGTGGCGGTGTGACAGCGTGGCTGTCCTGGTAAAGGCAGCTGGAGCTGTCTCCCCAAAGAGAAGACATCTGAATTGATACTTGAGTGAGTGATGAAGATATAGAGATGCAGATTCAGGACGAGTATGTTCCAGCCCAAAGCGGAGCACTCCCAGGCTCTGGATGTGCACGAGCGTGGCGTGTAAAGGAGTGACATAGAGCCAGGATACCTGGACAGCGGTGAAGGAGAGGAAGAGCAGAGGGGAGGAGGTCACGCCCTCTCTCTCGGCAGTCCAGCCATTCTTCACGCTCAGGTGAGTCTGTTGGACGGGCCATTCGGGGCAGAGTAAGCGATGCGGCAGCTGGGCATCGTCCCGGGACATCGTCCCTGGGCTCGTTCACTATGTGCCAGGGGCCTTTCCACAGCAGTGACAGGCAAAATTGTCCCTGCAGATGGCCACATATCCTGGGACGGGTAGCCCCCAGCTGACGGCTGCTGTTGCAGGCACAGGTGAGAGGCATTTGATTCCGCGGCAGGGAGAGCAGCTGGGGCAGTGTAGGTGCAGAGTGATGAGCTCTGAATTCAGTTAGGGAGTTCATGTGGACGTGTCTCCTCTGGAGGGAGGCAGGACGAGGGACTGGGAGGAGGCTGGAAGGCTCTAGTGGTGGTGGAGGACAGAGGTGGTAGCTGAGCCTCATCTAGTGCTGGGAGAGGGGCGAGAGGAAACAGAGAATTGAGTGGGATGCTGAGACTCTCCCAGAGCCGGGAGGGGGCGGGTAAAGCCCAGAGCTGAGCTGGCAGAACATGATAGAATGGGTGAGGGAGACTTGGAAGGGTATGTGTAGGCAGGGGGTTAGAAATCAAGGATTATTTTAGCCACGCCATAGTGGTGTGCACCTGTGATCCCAGTGACTTGGGACAGAGACAAGACGATTACAAGTTCAAGGCCAGCCTGGGCAACTTAGTGAGACAAAAAAATAATAATTATAAATAAAAATGGCCAAGGGTGTGGTTCAGTGATAGATGAGCTGCCTAGCATGTGCGAGGCCTGGGTTCAATCTCCAGCGACGCGGGGCAGGGGGATCTTGGCTTGAGACATCCACTAGCCAGGTGATGTCAGGTGGGCAGCTAGAGGCATGAGCGTGGCGCTCTGCGGAGCCAGGACTGGAGATTTGAATCTACTTGGTGGAACTTGAAGATGAGCAACTGGATGAATTGCCTTGAGTATTAATTTCCTGTGTGTACACATTAGCGGTTTAGAATAACACAAACACATTCTCTCAGAGTTCTGGAGGCCAGAAGTCAAAGGTCGGGGTGCAGGCAGGGTGCCCTCCCTGGGGACTTGGGGGACCTGCTCCTGTCATTCCTGGCTCCTGCCTGACAGCACAGCCCTCCACACTTGGCTTTAGGTCATGCCGCCTGCCTCCTCCCAGCAAATCTCGTGTCTCTGACCAGGACTCCTGTCATTGGATTCAGGGTCCACCTGAACACCCCATGGTCTCTACATCTTAGGTCCTCAACTCAATTAAACCTGCCAAGATGTCTTTTCCCAAAGCAGAGGGCATTCACAGATGCTGGGGGTTAGGACAAGGGCCACAATCAACCTACCACACCAAGGGACAGAGATAAATAAAGAAGACAGGGCCAGGATGGGGTCTGAGAGTCTCCTGCAGACAGAAGCCAGCAGAGGAGCAGGAGCAGGAAGAACACTGGGCAGAAAGTGGTCACAGAGGACCAGAGAGGACCTCAGTCACAGACAGAGAAGACAATGTCATAGAGAAGACAGTGGTCACAGAGGACCAGAGAGGACAGTGCCAGCAGAGGAGCAGGAGCAGGAAGAACACTGGGCAGAAAGTGGTCACAGAGGACCAGAGAGGACCTCAGTCACAGACAGAGAGACAATGTCATAGAGAAGACAGTGGTCACAGAGGACCAGAGAGGACAGTGGTCACAGACAGAGAGGACAGTGGTCACAGACAGAGAGGACAGTAGTCACAGAGGACCAGAGAGGACAGCGGTCACAGACAGAAAGGACAATGTCATAGAGAAGACAGCAGCCACAGAGGACCAGAGAGGACAGCGTCACAGACAGAGAGGACGGCGGTCACAGACAGTGAGGACGGCGGTCACAGTGAGGACGGCAGTCACAGACAGAGAGGACGGCAGTCACAGACAGAGAAGATGGCAGTCACAGACAGAGAGGACAGCAGTCACAGAGAGGATGGCAGTCACAGACAGCGAGGGCGGCGGTCACAGATGGTCTTTCTATCTCTCAGGTTTCTTCTGCACCGGGTTTGCCCCAGAGTTTGAGTAACAAATACTCCTTGGTGTGAAATGGATGTTGCTAGGGGTCCTCTCACAGTGCACACTGTTCACACAATGGTGCGGCTGCTGGAGCTCCAGGGCAGTCCCCCACACGCTGCTCTAGGTGAGCACATGGAAAAGAAAGAGGCAAATAAAACCCCCTTTAATTGTGTGCCAAGTTTTTAATATACTGGCAACAACCACTCTTCTTTTAATTCCTCCTTCTCAAAGGGCTAACATTTGAAACCTAGTTGGCAAATTCTTTGGAAGTTGAGGCAAACTTCCAAAGTTAAATTTAGGATTCAAAGCACTGTGACTGTCAGTGAAGTAAAGGGGTAGGGGGCCAGGATTGGAGGAAACTGCTTTCCCTGTGCCCGAGGAGACACGGAAATGCTACTTCCTCCTCAGCTCTGGGGAAGTACACCAATACTACTTCCTCCTCAGTGCTGGGAAGTACACTAACACCACTTCCTCCTCAGCAATGGGAAAGTACACTGACACTACTTCCTCCTCAGCTCCGAGGAAGTACATGAATATTACTTCCTCCTCGGCTCTGGGGAAGTACACTGACACTACTTCCTCCTCAGTGCTGGGGAAGTACACCAACACTACTTCCTCCTCAGGTCTAGGGAAGTACACTGACACTACTTCCTCCTCAGCTCTGAGGAAATACACTGACACTATTTCCTCCTCAGATCTGGGGAATTACACTGACACTATTTCCTCCTCAGCGCTGGGGAAGTACACTGACACTATTTCCTCCTCAGCGCTGGGGAAGTACACTGACACTATTTCCTCCTCAGCGCTGGGGAAGTACACTAACACTACTTCCTCCTCGGCTCTGAGGAAGTACACCGACACTATTTCCTCCTCAGCTCAGAGGAAGTATACTGACACTACTTCCTCCTTGGCTCTGAGGAAGTACACCGACACTATTTCCTCCTCAGCTCTGAGGAAGTACACTGACACTACTTCCTCCTCGGCTCTGAGGAAGTACACCGACACTATTTCCTCCTCAGCTCTGAGGAAGTATACTGACACTACTTCCTCCTTGGCTCTTAGGAAGTACACTGACACTATTTCCTCCTCAGGTTTGGAGAAATACACTGACACTATTTCCTCCTCAGCTCTGGGGAAGTACACTGCCAGTTTTGAAATACAGCTTTTGTTGTTTTAGAGCTAGGTACAGATTGCAAAATATGGCACATGAAACCCTATATATTTAGACTTTTTTTAAGCTGAAATGGAGATGTGGCTTTATAACAGCCCAGTCAAACCTGCAGTGAAGAAGTATAGGAGCCACTGGTCACGTGAGGGGTCAGGAGCAGGCTCTGGTGCAAAGCTGCACCATCCGTGTGCCAAGTACCAGGACGGAGCCCAAGGCCAGGGCCTCTGCAGGTAGGCGAGTGACCGGGCTCCATCCCTCCTGCTGCATGCTGATCTGCTCCTTGAAGGATCTTGTGTTGTGAGGGAAGAATTCATGAGAGAGGACTGAAGGAGATCCATAACTCTGGCTCTCCACAGAACTCATCAATACCCTGTGTCAGGAGGGGGAATGGGCTTCACGCTGGTGATCCTTGACCATCTACCTTCGTTCCCAGGAGTCTCTACTTGCATGTAGATTTCATAGTTATGCGTGTGAATTATGGAAATATGACAGATGTTCTGTACGGCACAAAGGTTCAAAGCCTGAGAGTCTCACAATTCTGGGTAATTTTTAATGATCAGAAGGAGAGTTTCAGTTGGAGAAGGGTCAGGTCTGACACAGTATCACATTTTCTTGCCTGAAGTTGATTTACCTTATCTGTGAATTGATCATTCTCTCACACGGTACTAAAAACTTGTGTACCTGTAGGATTTCCCATGCACAGCTAGGAGATGGGTATGATGCATAAAGTATTTCTGGAATAAAAAGAAAAAGTGGGCGAAGTCCATGATCTGGAGGACAGGATATTTGAAGGAGAAAGGCTGCGCTTTGTTTCAGGGTCCTTCTGCAAGAAGGATGCGACCAGGCTAAGCGTGCTGGCCAGAGTCCGCAGCCCCACTCTGACCCCAGCGGGATGTGTGGGTGCAACAATCCTCCCCAGGTGCTCTGGACATGCAGCATCAGTGTCCCCTCAGCCCCTGTTTGTGTAATCAACTAACTTTAAAAATTCCATCTTCATGAACCACTGTTGGAAATATTAATTGCAACAGAGTTTAACACTATCCATTTTAAACCTCTCATCACACAAATTCTTAAGAGGGAAAAGAAGAGTTTTTGTTGTTACTATTACTTTATTTTGTTTTGGTTTTTGCTTTTGCTTACAGGGCTATTAAACCAAAGAAGTTTCTTTTTGGATCGCAAACATTTAAAATTCTCTACATTTTGCTGGAAATATCAGACATTTATAATATCAGCTCCCCAAAACTAGTGTGGTGTTAAACAAGACTTGTTCACACTGTAGTGACGGTATTCCGTCCAAGCATTATCTAAGTTATGTCAATTCCTGAGCTACAGTGTCCTTTTAAATTACACATACACACACACACACACACACACACACACACACACACACGGTGCCATGACAACACAAGTCCCATCAGGACTTCACATATATCCCAGGTGCCAGGATTAAACAGCTCCGTTCCCTTAAGTTGTTTTCATAG
>PVJS01032676.1:0-22598 GCA_004027185.1 Glis glis | reverse complement strand
GAGAGAGAGAGAGAGAGAGAGAGAGAGAGAGAGAGAGAGACAGGGAGAGAGAGAGAGAGAGAGAGAGAGCTGAGGCAGGCCGCGAACCCGGATCCTCCGGTCTCCGCCTCCCAAAGTACTGGGATTACAAGCGTGCACCACCACGCCCGGCTTAATTTTTTCTTAATTTTGAAACAAGGTCTTGCTAAGTTGATGAGGGTCTCACAAAATTGCTTAAGCTGTCCTGGAACCTGCAATCCTCTGTCTCAGCCTCCCAAGTACTGGGATTACAAGCATGCACCACCACCACGCCCGGCTTACTTTTTATTTTGAGATAGGATTTTGCTAAATTGCCCAGTCTGGCCTGGAAATTCCTATCCTCCTGCCTCACCCTTCCGAGTATCTGGGATTACAGGTGTGTGCCACCATGCCCGGCTTCAAGAATGTTCTATGTGCCTTTACTAATAAATACTATGGTGAGGAAAACCCCAAAGTGGTACTCACCTGGCTCCCCAGCCATCCTCCGATCCCCACTGTCCTGGTCACTGTGCATCACACTTGCCAACTAGAATCCCAGGAGTCAGAAACCAGAGGTCGTTCAGCGTGCGGCCTGTTTGGGGAGCATAGTCCTCACTCTCCCTCCGGAACGAACAGCCACAGATGCCACATTAACCTTCCAGGAGAAGGAACAGGTCTCCAGGTGGGTCTGACCCCTGGATAGGCTGCCAAGCCCACAAGTTGTATGGAAAACGGAAGAGTTGCTCAAAGGAGGAGCTGAGTTAATTGTGCTCACCTGTGGTTCCCCAGGCAACAACCCCCTCAGGATCCTGGGTAACGAGATCCTTTCAGACCCACGTGGGACATGTCAGTTGTCTATTGCCTGCAGCTGCCAAGCCGGGTTTGATTCATCCAGTGTCTGACTTCTGGGGAGCCAGATGAAAGTACCCAGCGAAGACATATTAGTTTCGACATGTGTGCCTTTGGGTCCCACCAATACAACCTAAAACCCCCAAGCAAGGACTTCGGTGACATGTGCATCCACTTAGTGTGGAAAGTTGTGATGCTGCGCTCACACCGGAGAGGACTGGCCTGGGAGGAGACCTCAGTAGCCCAGATCCCAAATGCCTGGGAGCAGGGGTGTTCTGGAATTTTTTTTTTTTTTTTAGGTTTGGAATATTTGCATACACATAATGAGATATTCTTGGGATAACACCCAAGTCCAAACGTGAAATTCATTTATGCTTCATTGCACCTTATACACACATCCTAAACTTAGTTTTTGTTGTTGTTTTGCAGTACTGAGCATTGAACCCAAGGCTTGTGCGTGCCAGGCAAGTGCTCTACCGCTGAGCTATTCCCCCAGACCCATAGCCTGAAGGTCATTTTACACAATATTTTTAGTGCACCTGGTTTTCATTTTGTGTGTGTGTGTGGGGGGGTACTGGGGATTGAACCCAGGAACTCTACCATGAACCTGCAATCCTCCTGTCTCACCCTCCCAAGTATTGAGATTACAGGTGTGAGCCATCGTGCCCAGCTTAGCTCACCTGCATATTGACTGTGACTTATTATATGAGATCAGACTTGGAATTTTCTACTTGTGGTTCAAACAGTTTCAGATTTCAGAGTATTTAGATTTTGGATTTTCAGATCAGGGAGGCTCAACCTGTCCTCTCTGCATCCCTGTGTTCACCTATTGGAGCCCTCTTTCCTCAGGGAATTGAGGGGGATGTTGAGAGCACATACATAGTCTTCACCAATTGTTGGCTGCTATTGCTCAGATATATGGCATGAGGCAAAAAGGCCTCTGCTATCTGGGTCAGGTTAGCCATTTGGTCCTGCCCACATTCCTGATTCATGGAATCGTAGCCTCTCATGAGATGAGTTCCTGCAACTGCTTGTTTTTTTTTTTTTTTTTTTTTTCTGGTACTGGGGATTGAGCCCAGGGGCATTCTACTTTTGAGTTGCACTTCCAGTTCCCCCTTTCATTATTATTATTTTACTTTGAAACAGGGTCTCACTAAGTTGCTGAGGTTGGCCTTGAACCTGCGATCCTCCTGTCTCAGCCTCTCAAGTAGTAGCATTGTAGGCATGTACAACAGCACCTGGCTTCTTGCTTTTTGAAACTAGAGAACGCTTCATATGGGTCCATAATCCCTTATCTGTAATTCTGAAATCTCAGTGTTGTCTCTGAAATCAAGTTTGATGCCCAAAGTTGGGCATGGTGGGGTACTTCTGTCATCTCAGCTACTGGGGAGGCTGAGGCAGGAGAATGGAAAGTTTGAGGCCAGCCTGGGCAACTTAGTGAGACCCTGTTTAAAAATAAAATTTAAAAATTAAAATAAATAAAATTTGGGCTGGGATGTAGCTCAGTGGTAAAGCGCTTGCCTTGCAAGCACAATGCCTTGGGTTCGATCCCCAGTACCAAAATAAGTAAATAAATAAATAAATAAAATTTTAAAAAGAGCTGGGGATATAGCTAAGTGGTAGAGTTCCCCTGAGTTCAATCCCTAGTACCAAAAAAAAAAAAAAACCCACGCCGGGCGTGGTGGCACACACTTGTAATCCCAGTACTTTGGGAGGCGGAGACCGGAGGATCTGGGGTTCGGGTTTGCGGCCAGCCTCAGCTCTCTCTCTCTCTCTCTCTCTCTCTCTCTCTCTACCTAGTGAGGCCCTCCGCAACTTTGTGAGACCTGGTTTCAAAATAATGTATTAAAAAATAGGGCCGGGGGTGTAGCGCGGAGGTAGAACGCTCCTGGGTTCAATCCCCGGTACCGCAAAAAAAAAAAAAAAAACAGTTTATTCCTTGTTCTTTAAAAAAAAAATGTATTTCAAGACGTGGTAACTCACACCTGTAATTCCAGTACCTGGGAAGCTGAGACAGGAGGATCGCAGGTTCAAAATCAGCCTCAGCAACTTAGCAAGGCCTTCAGCAATTTAGCAAGTCCGTTTGAAAATAAAAAATAGGAGCCAGGTGTGGTGGCACATGCCTGTAATTCCAGTACTTCGGAGGCTGAGGCAGGAGGATCTCAAATTTGTAGCTAGCCGCATCAACTCAGTGAGGCCCTCTGCAACTTAGTGAGACCCTGTTTCAAAATTTAAAAAATAAAAAATGGAAATAGGGCTGGAGGTGTAGATCAGAGGTAGAATGCCCCTGGGTTTAATCCCCAGTAACAATAAAAAAAAAATGCATTTCAGGGACCAATGGTAGAACATGTGCTTAGCATGTGAAAGGATGGGTTCAGTCCCCAGCACTGGTGTGGGGGGAGACCAAACATTTAAAAATGGAAGCCGGGCATAGTGGCACATGCTTGTAATCCCAGTACTTGAGAGGCTAAGACAGGAGGATCACAGGTTCAAAGCCAGCCTCGGCAATGTAGCGAGGCTCTCAGCAACCTAGTGAGACCCTGTTTCCAAATAAGAAATAAAATCAGGCTGGGGATGTAGCTTGGAGATAGAATGCTTCTGGGTTCAATCCCAGGTATCTAAATAAATAAATAAATAAATAAAAAATAATGGGCGGCCAGAGAGGCGTGGTAGCACATGCCAGTAATCCCAATACTTGGGAGGCTGAGACAGGAGAATAGCGGGTTTGAAGCCAGTCTCAGCAATTTAGTGATACCCTCAGCAACCTAGCAAGACCCTGTTTGAAAATAAAAAATAAAAAGGGCTGAGGGTGTAACTCGGAGGTAGAACACCCCTGGGTTCAATCCCCATTACCAAACAAACAAACGAAAAACAAGCAGAAATCACAAAAGGATAAATATTGTACGATGCCACTCATATTCAAAAGTAGTCAAAATCATAGAAAAACTCCATAACTATATTTTTTACCATTTTTATATTTTTATTGGTGCATTATAGTTTTATAGCCTCACATCATAATGTTGTTCATAGTGATAGTAGCATCCATGCATACAGCAGTTGGTGAGTCCCCCCTCCCCACTCCTTCCCCATTTGTCAATTAAAAATCAACAAACTGGGCATGGTGGCTCACACCTGTAATCCCAGCTACTCTGGAGGATGAAGCAGGAGGCTCACAAGTTCAAGGCCAGCCTTGGCAATTTAATGAGACCTGTCTCAAAACAAAAAATAAGAAGGGCTGGGTGCATAGCTCAGTGGTAGAGTGCATGCCTTGCCTTGCATGTGCGAGGCCCTGGGTTTAGTCTCCAGCACCACACATTCACACACACACACACACACTAATTAGTAATAATAATAATAATAATAATAATAATATACAGTACCATATTTGTGAAAAAAATCTAAATTCTGCAATTTAGATTGCAGAATATCTGTCCAAAGACTCCAGATAAAGGACTGTGGACCTATAAAATAAAACCCCTGGGCGATGAGCAGCATTCAGTGAGTAATTCACTGTCAAATTACAGTTGTAGTGCTGGGCGTGGTGGCGCATGCTTGTAATCCCAGTACTTGGGAGGCTAAGACCGGAGGATCCCGGTTCGTGGCCAGCCTCAGCTACTTAGTGAGGCCCTCCGCAACTTCGTGAGACCCGGTTTCAAAATAGAGTAAAAAAAGTAGGGCCGGGGGTGTAGCTCGGAGGTAAAATGCCCCTGGGTTCAATCCCCAGTACCGAAAAAAAAAAAAAAAAAATTACAGTTGTAGCACTTTATAGCATTTATAAAATGGAGTCAGCTTTTTCTGCCCAAACATACAATATATCCAATCCTAACCCTAATTACATGCTGTATCAGCTTTGTAGAAAATTTTGTGAAATCATTATCCACACTCCCA
Organism: Glis glis; assembly: GCA_004027185.1. Lineage (NCBI taxonomy): Eukaryota > Metazoa > Chordata > Mammalia > Rodentia > Gliridae > Glis > Glis glis. The sequence continues at coordinate 17,864 of PVJS01032676.1, read as the reverse complement.
AATTCTAACACTGTGAATTTTTGCTGGTCTGCCTATATTTACAAAGGCTGCTCTGCCTTACAAGCAAAATATCTCCATTTCCTCTTACAGCTTTTCATATCAGTAAGAAAACAAGATCCACCTAGCACAAATATCCTCGGGTTTCCCTGCAAGTTTCCAGAGAAAACAAATTGGAAGAGTGACTAAAAGGAAGATAACATGCTCAATTTCTATCTTTCATTTCTTCTACCTCTTCTTCCTCTTCTTTTTCTTTCCTCCTCCTCCTCCTCCTCTTCCTCTTCCCCCTTCTTCTTGTACCGGGAGTTGAGCCCAGGGGTTTTCTACAACTGAGTTGCACCTCCAGACCTTTTTAATTTTTTTAAATTTTTTTATTTTTAAAACAGGGTCTTCCTAAATTGCGGAGGCTTGGCCTCAAACTTGCAAACTTCCTGCACCAGCCTCCCAGATACTGGGATTACAGGCGATCCTAAACCACTGTGCCTGGTTTGAAGCAGGGTCTTTCTAAATTGCCCACACTGACCTCAGATTTTCCATCCTCCTGACTCAGCCTCCCAAATCACTGGGATTAGAGACGTGCCCCACCGTGCCTGGTGCACAATTTCTTTTGTGGATGGTCTAATTTCCTTTAGGTGGCAGTGGGATAGGGCATAGTTTTGTGACTCTTAACGTGGCCTTAGCACAGTAAATTAATCTTTCAAATATCCAGGTGAAGCCAGGCGTGGTGGTGCGTGCCTAGAATCCCAGTAACTTGGAAGGCTGAGGCAGGAGGATAGCTGACTCAAGGCCAGCCTCAGTGACTTAGTGAGAACCGGTTTCAAAATAAGAAGGGCTGGAAGTGTAGCGCAGAGGTAGAGTGCCGTGGGTTCCATCCCCTGTACCAAAACAAGCAAACAAAAACAAATACCCAGGTGAGTTAGGAATCATGATTTGGATCTTTCATTGAGCAGGAATGGGTATAAGATGTAGGATGCGAAGCACCTGAAAGTTTCATGGAAGACAAAATTTGTAGATTGAATGAGTGGTTAAGGTCTAAAGATATTTCTGGAGCCGGGCATGGTGGCGCACGCTTGTAATCCCAGTACATGGGAGGCTGAGACAGGAGGATCGCAGGTTCTCAGCCAGCCTCAGCTACTTAGTGAGGCCCTCTGCAACTTAGTGAGACCCTGTTTCAAAATAAATAATAAGCTGGTGTGGTGGTGCATACTTGTAATCCCAGTACTTGGGAGGCTGAGATGGGAGGATCACAGGTTCCAGGACAGCCTCAGCAAGTAGTGAGACTCTCATCAACCTAGTGAGACCCTGTTTCAAAATAAAAATAAAATAGGACTAGGGGTATAGCTTGGAGGTAGAATGCCCCTGGGTTCAATTCCCAGTACCACACACACACACACACACACACACACACACGCTATTTCTGTAGAGCAAGTAGAGGAGATGTAGGCATTTCCCTGTTGCCCTCTGTACCCAGAAAAATGAAATGAGCTTGATAATGTATGACTAATTGCTCCTGTCACAGGAAAATCGTGTATCAACAGGCTGAAGGACATTCCAAAGGAAACACATGACTCCTTGCTCATATCTGATGGAAGAAAGTAAAGGAGGAATTGCAGCAGGGCTCAGTCTCCTAAGTTCTCCTGCACAGCCACCGTCCTGACGCCGGGTCCCAGGACTCATGGAATCCTCGCCGGGCTCAGCACTGAAGAGACTGTCTCTTCATGGGTCTGGTGTCCTCTTTGCTAAATGAATTACTTCTGGGAGGAATGTGGCCTCCCAAATCTGTCTTCCTTTGTGCTGGGGGATGGGGTTTCAGCTACGCCAAACCTCACATACTCCCTCACCTGGACTAGTACCGATAGTCTTTTCTTTTTTTTCTTTTTATTTTTTTTGGCAGTACTGAGGATTGAATTAGTGGCACTCTACCAGTGAGCTGTACTCCCAGGCCTTTTTATTTTTTTATTTCAAGACGGGGTCTCACTAAATTGTCCGACTGGGCCTCCATGCCTGACTTGTGAATGTACAATTAATTAATTTTTTCCTTGATACTGGGGATCGAACCCCAGACCTTCTTACTTTTTAAATTTTGAAACAGGGTCTCTCTAAATTGCTGAGGGTCTCGCTAAGTTGCTGAGGCTGGCCTCAAATCTGTAATCCTCTTTTCTCAGCCTCTCAAGTACTGGGATTACAGGTGTGTGCCACCGCTCCCAGTATGGCATCTGATTCTGAGTCTCTCTTACAGAGCAATTTTGGGGGGTCAAAGTCCCTCTGGGTTAGGGGTCAAAGAGCCTCTGCCTCTCTTCTCCACCAGACTGTAAGTCGGGAGGTGGGGGCTTGTCATGGCGTACTGTAGGTGCTCACAGGGGTTTGTCAGAATTGGCTTCTTGTCACGTGTGCCTGCAGGTCATGTACTATCCACACCCAGACAGGACGATCATCTCTCAGCTTGATCTGTGATGCTGTGGCTGTGCAGGTGCCTGAACGGGATGTTGGCCGGGCGATTTCACGAAGATGCTCATGCACAGAGAGAAGAGACAACATTTCTGCATGTACCTGATGGGACTGGGGACCTTGGCCTGGGGGTTTCCAAAGGAGCAGGCAGGGCAGGTGTTCACCTTGTGTCAACACAGGAAAGAGAGGGCTTCCATAAGCCTTGCCTGAAGTGGGGAAGGCTGAGCTCCAGCGGCGTTTGGCTCTGAGTCATTATGGAGAGAGAAATAGCATTGGTCCACAGGAAAACTTGTTGCCTGGTCTACACTGCCACTGATACCTGTCTCTTATCAGAGAGTCCTTTTGGGGCCTGGGAAGGTTAGATGGAGGAGACTCAATGTGCATGCCGCAATTCTCACACCGAAAACTTGCTGATTTCTGGACCATGAGAAGCAATCAAGAGAACACACTTTTGAAAAAAAATTTTTTAGGGCCAGGAGTGGTGGAGCCCTCCTGCAATCCCAGCTACTCGGAGGCTGAGGCAGGAGGATCACAAGTTCAAGGCCAGACTGAGCAACTTAGCAATACCCTCAGCAACTTAGTGAAATCCTGTTACAAAAAAAAATTTTTTTTTTTGCAATACTGGGAATTGAACCCAGAGGCATTCTACCGCCAAGCTACACCCCCAGCTCTATTTTTTATTCTTTATTTTGAAACAGGATTTCACAGCCGGGCGTAGTGGCGTACATTTGTAATCCCAGTACTTGGGAGGCTGAGACCGGAGGATCCAGGTTCGCGGCCTAGCCTCAGCTACTTAGTGAGGCCCTCCGCAACTTAGTGAGACCCGGTTTCAAAATAAAGAATAAAAATAGGGCTGGGGGTGTAGCTCGGAGGTAGAATGCCCCTGGGTTCAATCCCCAGTACCGAAAAAAAAAAAAAAAAAGAAAAGAAACAGGGCCTCACTAAGTAGCTGAGGCTGGCCGTGAATCCAGATCCTCTGGTCTCAGCCTCCCAAGAACTGGGATCACAAGCATGCGTCACCATGCCTGGCTCTGTTACAAAATTAAAAAAAATAAAAATGCCCAGGGGGGGGAGTATAGTTTGGAGGTAGAATGCCCCTCGGTTCAATCCCCAATACAAAAAAACCCGAATTATCAAAGTGTAAAAATGATGTCTTTAAGAAACATGCACACATACAGGAAAGTACAAGCAAACTCAGAAATAAGCCAGGCGTGGTAGTGCGTGCTTGTAATCCCAGTACTTGGGAGGCTGAGATGGGAGGATCCAGGTTCGCAGATAAAATAAAAATAAAATAGGGATGGGGGCATAGCTCAGAGGTATAATGCCCATGGGTTCAATCCCCAGTACCAAAATAAAACAAAGCAAAACAAAACAAAACACAAAAAAATTAAAAATAGGGCTGGGGGTGTAGCTCAGAGGTATAATCCCCTGGGTTCAATCCCCAGTACCACACACACACACAAAAGTACTTTCTAACTGAGTCAGAGAATTATACAACTGACAAAAACTCATCCATTCATTTATTATTAATTCAGTATTTGAATTACAAGTGTATATGGCAAAAGATTTGAAACAGATTAAAATTTTAGACCTCCCTTATTTTTTTTATTTTTTTGCGGTACCAGGGATTGAATCTAGGGGCGTTCTACCTCCGAGCTACAACCCCGGCCCTATTTTTTATACTTTACTTTGAAACCGGGTCTCATGAAGTTGCGGAGGGCCTCACTAAGTGGCTGAGGCTGGCCGTGAACCCAGATCCTCCGGTCTCAGCCTCCCAAGTACTGGGATTACAAGCGTGCGCCACCATGCCCGGCTCTTTTTTTTTATTTTTATAGTACTGAGAATTGAACTCAAGGTCTTGTGCATGCTAAGCAAGCACTCTACCACTGAGCTACACCCTCAGCTTTTTTAATTTTATTTTGACACAGGGTCTCCTAAATTGTCCAGGCTAGCCTTGGTCGTGTAACCCTCCTACCTGTCTCCCCACTAGCTGGGATTATAGGTGCTTGCCACCACTAGATCTCCTATATTTCTAAAATATTAAGAGTCAAGACCTGCTGGGCAGGTCTTGGTGGCACATGCCTTATAATCCCAGTACTTGGGAGACTGAGATACGAGGATCACAGGTTCAAGGCTAGCCTCCGAAACTTAGGCCTCAGCAACTTAGTGAGACCCTGTTTCAAACTAAAAAATAAAATATGGCTGGGGCATAGCTCAGAGGTAGAATGCCCCTGGGTTCAATCCCCAGTACCATACACACACACAAAAAAAGAGTAAAGTAATTAGGGTTGTTGCGATTGGTGGCGGTGAGGGGTATTATGGGTTGAATTGTTTCTCTCCCGAAACTGATAATCTGAGGTCCTGACTTTAAGTACCTCCAAATGTGACCTTATTTGCAAATAGGGTTGTTGAAGATGGTTACTTAAATTAAGATGAGGTTACACTGGAATAAAATGGGCTGCTAATTCAGTATAACCGGTGTCCTCATAAGAAAATGGCACGTGAAGACAGAGATGCAAAGCGAAGATTGCCTCATTCTGATGGGGGTAGAGACTGGAATTGCACAGCTGCAAGCTGAGGTACACCAGGGGTTTCCAGTGACAACAGAAGTGAAGGAAAGGCCTGGGATAAGTTCTCCCCTAGAGCCATCAAAAGAGCGTGGCTCTGCCCACATCTTTTATTTATTTATTTATTTTTCTGCAGTGCTGGGAATCAAACCCAGGACCTCACACATGCTAGGCAGGTGCTCCACCACTGAGATATGCCTCCCCCGCGTCCTCTGCCCACATCTTCACCTTGGATTTCTGGTCTCCAGAACTGAGAGAGAGACAATAAATATGTGCGGGTTTGTGTGTGTGTGTGTGTGTGTGTGTGTGTGTGTGGTACTGGGGATGGAACCCAGGGGCATTCTACTTCTGAGCTACACCCCCAGCCCTATTTTATTTTTTATTTGGAAACAGGGTCTCACTAAGTAGATCCTCCTGTCTCAGCCTCCAAATACTGGGATTACAAGTGTGCACCACCACGCCTGGCTAAATGTGTGCGTTTGAAGCTGCACACTTCTTTGGTACTTTGTTATGGAAGCTTCAGGAAACTAATATGGGGCGGTGGTAAATCAGAAGACAGTATGAGCAACAACTTGGCCGTGCAAATGCTCTTCTAATGGTTGAATGGTCTGATAGGAGAATTCTGATATGCTCTAAATTCAATTATAACAGCTGGAAGATGGAAGGAAGGAGAGATGGTAAGGCGAACCAGTTAATAGCTACAGGCAGAAAACAACACAAGACTGGCTCTCATTCCTGAATGTTAACACCTTAACTCAAGCCGGGCATGGTGACACATGCCTATAATCCCAGTACCTGGGAGGCTGAGACAGGAGGATGTCAGGTTCAAGGACAACCTCAGCAAGTAGTGAGACTGTCATCAACCTAGAGAGACCTTTTCAAAAGAAGAATAAAATCGGGCTGGGGGTGTAGGACAGAGGTAGAACGTCCCTGGGTTCCATCCCCAGTACCACACACACACACACAACAAAATCTTAACTCAAATTTCCTCAGGATCACTTAGGGGTCATCCCATCCTACTCATAACCCCAATCGATCCGAAGCAACTCCTTAGGGTCTACCCTCCTATCCCAAAGCTTCCTGCTCAGCTTTATTCTGCCCCTCGTATCTAGAGCCAGTGGAAGTGGTACAAAATCAACAACTATGCCTTCCTTCTTCAAATTTTCATTATAAAAATATTGTTAAGCCGGGCATGGTGGCGCATGCCACCAATACTGCCAAAAAAAAAAAATCTATCTATCTATCATCTATCTATCTATCATCTATCTCTATACTGGGGATTAAACCCAGAGCCATTCTACCTCTGAGCTACATGCCCAGCCCTTTCTATTTTTTATTTTGAAACAGGGTCTCCCTAAATTGCTGAGAGTCTCTCTAAGTTGCTGAGGCTGGCCTCAAACTTCTGATCCTCTGTCTCAGCCTCCCAAGTACTGGAATTATAGATGTGTACCACCACACTGGCTCAACTTTTTTATTTCAGAGATTTCTTGATCTCGAGAGTTTTGACTAAAGCAGACACTGCTTCTTAATTCCAAGTTCAGTGGTTCATGATATCATATTAGGAGCTTGAAACCAGCCAGTAGGTGACCAACCATCCCACTGCCCGGGAAGTGAGGGCTATTCTGGGATTCAGAACTGTTGGAGCTAAAAATGAGAAAGTTCAGCTGGGCCTGGTGGCACATGCCTATAATCCCAGTACTTGGGAGGCTGAGATAGGAGGAGCGCAGGTTTGAGGACAGCCTCAGCAAGTAGTGAGACTCTCATCAGCCTAGCCAGACCCTATTTCTAAATAAAAATAAAATAGGGCTGGGGGTGTAGCTCAGAGGTAGAATGCCCTGAGACTCAATCCACAGTACCAAAATAAATGAATAAATAAATAAATAAATAGGAAATTTCCTGGCACACCAGAACAAGGAAAACAAAGAAGATAAGTTATAACTCCAACATTTACAAAAAAAACCTTAACATTTAAAGTTAAAAGATGTCCTCTTACCAAAACTTTACATCATCTTCCAAATTGACAGTATTTATTTATTTAGCACCACCAACACCAAAGTCATTCCCAAATGGACCCATAAAAATTATGCTGTCTTAGAGTTGACCACAAGGTAGAACATGCTAAAAGTGGTGATTTTTAGGGCCTTAACATTTTTTTCCTGATAACTACATAACAGAAGCACAGATGTTTAATACACCCCTATGGACTTACACAACTAGATATAAGCCTTGCAGTAAATTAGATTTGCCACGGTAATTACTGAGGACCATTGGCGAACACTAGCACTGCAGTGCTTAGCTCACTGTATCTCTGGCAGAAATGAAGCAGCTTCTCTGGCATGTCCCCCAGTGGCACTACCTGTCCCTTTCCCTACAGAAACTAGAGAAGTGCAAGACTGAATCTGTGCTGGATCAGCACCAGCCTGGATGTCTCCCTCTCCCAGCCAGACCCCAAGCCAGGGAAATGCTCCAGGGCCGCCTTCCCATCCTGGCTCTTCAGCCTAATACACTTTGCCTGGCCCAATCTGTGCTACCCTCTGCTTGTTTGTAGCTAGAGGAGCTATATTAAATGTTCAGCTGCCAGGCATGGTGGTGCTCACCTGTAATCCCTATACAGGGGAGGCTGAGACAGGAGGATCACAGGTTCCAGGACAGCCTCAGCAACACAGCGAGACTCTCAGCAACCTGGTGAGACCCTGTTTCAGAATAAAAAATAAAAGCTGGGCGTGGTGGCACACGCTTGTAATCTCAGTACTTGGGAGGCTGAGACCGGAGGATCCGGGTTCGTGGCCACCCTCAGCTACTTAGTGAGGCCCTCCGCAACTTCGTGAGACCCTGTTTCAAAATAAAGGATAAAAAATAGGGCCGGGGGTGTAGTTCAGAGGTAGAACGCCCTTGGGTTCAATCCCTGGTACCACAAAAATAAATAAATAAATACATACATACATACATACATACATACATAAAAAGGGCTGAGGGTGTAGCTCCTAGGTAGAGTGCCCCTGAGTTCAATCCGTGATAGTACAAAAACAAAAACTAAAATAAAATAAAATGTTTGGCTGTCAGGTAGATAGAGATGAGCAGGTGGGTTGGATTGGGGCAGACCTCAAATGGGGTATCAGGAGGCTAAAGCCCCTGCAGGGCCTCACTTGGACCCTCTCCCTGTGGGAGGTGTGGCTGGAAAAAGACAACTGACCACTCTGAACAAAATATGCGTGAGGAAGGAGGTGTCCAGTGGGAATATAAGGCTTGTCACTTGGAAGACTCTACACCATTTTCAACTCCAGAAAGCGGCCTATTCCAGACTTTTGTGTGTGTGGTACTAGGGATTGAACCCAGGGAGCATTCTACCTCTGAGCTATACCCCTGGCCCTATTTTTATTTTCATTTTGAAACAGGGTCTCGCTAGATTGATGAAAGTCTCACTACTTGCTGAGGCTGTCCTCGAACCTGCAATCCTCCTGTCTCAGCCTCCCAAGTACTGAGATTACAGGCATGTACCACCATGCCCAGCTCCAGACATTTTTCTCTGGAACATAAACCCCTCTTTTTTTTATCACAGTCGTGCCTTCACTTCCCTAAATAAACCTCTTATATTCCCCCATTTGTGCTTTCTGCATGAATTTTTTTCCACTCTGAGAAGCAAGGGCTGAGGTAGAATTATTACCAGGTAGCATAGCTAACTAGGTAGATTGATCTTGTTAAACCTCGAGTGTAGGACAAAGGGTCCGACACCACCAGACTCAGTTAAGGCAGGAGGCTTTTATTAGCCGTGGAGGTCACCATTCTCCGAAAAAGACTGAAAACGGCAGCCCTGCACTGTTACAATCGGTCTTATATAGTAAGCGAGCTAGTTGCAGAAGCAGATTCTGCGGATTATTGTTTAAAATTAGCTAATCACAACAATTTATTCCTTATTTAGGAGGAAGGGGGTAGAATTAGGGGCATGGGCTGGTGTGGGAACCAGGTTGCCAGACTTTTCCTTGGTCATTAGCATAGTTATGTCGGCTGAAGGTCAGGAGGTAAGTCAGCAGTCAGGGAGTCTAATTAGGGTAGAAAGCGAAGCAAGACTAAGAAAAATTACATTTATGGCATATTACCACAATCTCCAGGGTATATTACACAGCAAAGAAAAAAAACCCAAACTCCTAACAGCTTGTACAGTGTACTGCCTTTTATAATTTTCTTTCTTTCTTTTTCATATTGCTAGGGATCAAACTCACGGTCTTATTTATGCTAAGCAAGTTCTTTGCCACTGAGCTACACCCCCAGCCCACCTTTTATACTTTTTTTTTGTAGTACTGGGCATGGAACCCAGGGGCATTCTACCTCCGGGCTACACCCCAACAGCCCTGTTTTTTATTTTTTATTTGGAAACAGGGTCTCACTAAGTTGAGGAGAGCTTCACTAAGTTGCTGAGGCTGTCCTCGTACCTGCGATCCTCCTGTCTCAGCATCCCAAGAACTGGGATTACAGGCATGCGCCACCACACCTGGCCCTTTTATACTTTAAAAAGCAGTTTTATGTATGTTTGTACAAAGATCTCTGTGTGTTTATAGTACACAGTGTGATCATAACTCTTTTCACAATGTACTTTCCTATTTCTTCCAAAAAAAACCATGAATTCCTTGAGGAGGGAACATGTTTAAGTAGCTAGTTAGACATTAGCAGCTAGGGTAGGTTGGGGGAACCTAAAACAGATATGAGAAGGCTAAGCCCCCTGCAGAGCCTCACTTGGACCCCTCCCCATGGGAAGAAGGTGGGGACAACATAGAGTCACTAAGATGCATCCTGCAAAGGGCCACCCCTAATGAAATATGCATGAGATAGGAGGTGTCCAGAAGGAATGTAAGTCCCAATGTGTAGAAAACTCCGCGCTGCTTTCCCATTGCCGGGAACAGACAACTCCAGAGCTTTAATCTGGAACGGATCTCCCCTGCTTTTACTGCAGCCTTTCTCACTTCTCTGAATTAACCTCCTGTATTCCCCATTTGTGCTTTTTTGTGTAAATGCTTTCCATGCAGAGAAGCAGTTGAGATGCTGCGGAATAATATTAAAAACTTCTACCTGGTAACATGTTCACCTCTGCATCCCACCTTGGGGTTTGGATCAAAATAAGCAATCAATAAAAGTTGATTGAATTATTAAACAAAGGCAAAAGGACAGTACTTAACAGTTTCCTCTTTTTGATTAAAATGACCGGAACCAATTATTTAACATAAACACAGGACCATCAAGTGTGTGTCACTTCCTATCTTTTTTTTATGTGTGTGGTACTAGAGACTGAATACAAAGGCATTCTACCTCTGGGTTACACCCCCAGCCCCCACTTTAATTTTTATTTTTTATTTTATTTTATTTATTTATTTTGTATGTGGTACCAGGGATTGAACCCAGGTGCATTTTACCTCCAAGCTACACCCCCAGCCCTATTTTTTTATTCTTTATTTTGAAACAGGGTTTCACAAAGTTGTGGAGGGCCTCACTGAGTAGCTGAGGCTGGCCACGAACCCGGATCCTCCAGTCTCCGCCTCCTAAGTACTGGGATTACAAGCGTGTGCCACCACGCCCAGCTATTTTTTATTTTTTGAAACAGGGTCTCACTAAATTGCAGAGGGCCTTACTAAGTTGCTGAAGCTGTCCTTGAACCTGCAATCCTCCTGTCTCAGCCTCCCAAGTACTGGGATTACAAGCATGCGCCACCATGCCCAGCTTGCTTCCTATCATTTTTAAGTAGCTTTTTCTTTTTAATCAGGAGGAACCAGTGGTAAAAAGTCATGAAAGTCACACACACACACACACAAACACACACACACACACACACACACTCCTACTTTGGAAGACCCAAACAAAACCGTTTACAAGCCCTAGTTCATCATCTCGATAGCTCTTGCTCTAATCCTATAATTTAGGTATACTAAACACTGTTATTTTCCTTCTCTGGGCATTAGGCAACTCGGAAAAGGATTCCAAAAAATTTTCAACACTGCCGACACTCATGATTATTAATATTATTAATACTGTTTATTTTTTTGATGGCCAGCCCTCTAAATGGTTGCGTCTGATCTCAGTGAAGAATGTATTTATGGGATTGCAGCCAAATGCAGCCTGGACTGCTCTCTAGAGGGAGTCTCCAGGCGTCCCCAAATCAACCTCTCTTCCCAGCGCCCCTGACGATTTCCCTTCCTTTCAAGCTGTCCTTGGGATTCCTTCTCTTTTCACATCAACTAGTCGGTGACAGCACCCGAGGGCTGGACAAAGGAGGTGTCTGCCCACCCAGGCTCCCTATGCAGTTTCTTTCCCACCCAGTGTCATTCTCTGGGTGGAGCAGTGGATATTAATAATGACTAGTTCCGCCTTCCACCACCAGCCCAGTCTCCCAGCCCAGTCCACTTCCTTCCAACTGGCTCCAAGAAATAATTACCCCTATCAGTCCTCCTTCAGAGCAGCAAGAAAAGAAAGGTCTAGATTCTCCCTGGGAACGGAGGGAAATCACACTACGCTTTGGTTTTCCAAATCTCCCCTCTTAGCATCTCCAGGGCTCTTGATTGCTTTCCTGGAGTTCAGTTTACGTAAGAATTCCCCTGTAGAGTGGTCAAAGATGCAGATTTTCATCTGCTCCTAGCTTTTGTGCAGGGGTTTAACTGGTTAGGAGGTAGGATAGAAGAAATAAAATAAATAGGTAGAAAGAAGGCACAAGGGAGAAAAGAAAATGTAACTTTAATATGGAAGCCTGGCTGGGCGTGGTAGCCCACACCCATAATCCCAGTACTTGGGAGGCTGAGACAGGAGGATTGCAGGTTTGAGGTCAGCCTCAGCAATTTAGTGAGACCGTGTTTCAAAATAAAAAATAAAATAGGGCCGGGGGTGTAGCTCAGAGGTAGAATGCCCCTGGGTTCAATCCCTAGTACCAAAAAGGAAGCCTGTGACAAGGCCTGTTACACCCAAATTTCTGTGTACTATCTTCAGGGAGGTATCTGTTGGTCAGACAACAGAGGTTGCACAAGAAAAGGAATCTTGCACAAAATGGGGTGAAAAGAAGCTTTAAATGGGGGAGAAAGCCGGGCATGGTGGCGCAGTATTGTAATCCCAGTACTTGGGAGGCGGAGACTGGAGGATCCGGGTTTGCAGTCAGCCTCAGCTACTTAGTAAGGCCCTCCGCAACTTCGTGAGACCCGGTTTCAAAAAAATATAGGATAAAAAATAGGGCCGGGGGTGTAGCTCAGAGGTAAAACGCCCCTGGGTTCAACCCCCGGTACCGCAAAAAAAAAAAAAAAAAATGGGGGAGAAAAATGGGATGCCCAAATGGAGAGAGTTCCTTATGTGATAGAGAGGGAATGCTATGAAGGGGCCTTTAGGGTTCAGAACTGGACTCTCTTGCCAGGGGGAAAGCCAGGAAAGGGGGGGGGAGTTGCTGCAAGTAGGGTAGGGTCTTACACTTAAAAAAAAATCTTAGGACCCCTTAAACTCTCAAGAGCAGGGCTGACGTGGCTCAGTGGTAGAGAGGTTGCCTAACATGCTCAAAGCCCTGGCATTGATCCCCAGCACTGCAGAGACCAAAAAGAGTTATTCAGGACTTTTGCTTATGTGTTATACCTATCCATTCTTACCATATTTAAAATTAAAACTAGCTGGGCTTGGTGGTACACGCTTGTAATCCCAGTAGTTGGGAGGCTGAGACAGGAAGACTGCAGGTTCGCCGCCAGCCCCAGCAACTTAGTGAGGCCTTATTTGAAAATAAAAAATAATATAGGGCTGGGGGTATAGCTCAGAGATAGAATGCCCCCGGGTTCAATCCCTAGTACTAAAAAAAATTAATAATAATTAATTAATAAATGAAAATTGCAGGGTGTGGTGGCGCACGTTTATAATCCCAGTACTTGGGAGGCTGAGACAGGAGGATTGCAGGTTCATGGCCAGCCTCAGCTACTTAGTGAGGCTCTTAGGAACTTAGTGAGACCCTATTTCCAAATAAAAAGTAAAAATAGATCTGGGGGTGTAGCCCAGAGGTAGAAAGCCCCTGGGTTCCATCCCCAGTACCTCAAAACAAGCAAGCAAGCAAACAAACAAACAAACAAATAAATAAATATAAATTAAATTAAAACTGAGATACTTTGAAAATGCTTATAAAGTTCATTCATTTAGGAATAATAATCAGAACCTCATTGTCTATTACTGTTAATGACATATTTTATGATAAATAACTATATTTTCAAAGCAAAACACATGTAGTAAGAAGAATGGCATTATTTTAGAGTTTTATAAAACTATATTTGGCTTAATAGAAAACAGATGACAAAGTATACCCACCATCACCACTCCTATTCAATATGAAATCTTTTTTTTTTTTTGCGGTACTGGGGATTGAACCCAGGGGCGTTCTACCTCCGAGCTACACCCCCGGCCCTATTTTTTATACTTTATTTTAAACTGGGTCTCACTAAGTTGCGGAGGGCCTCACTAAGTAGGTGAGGCTGGCCATGAACCCGGATCCTCTGGTCTCCGCCTCCCAAGTACTGAAATCTTAACCACAGCCATTCCGCAAGAGAAGGAAATTAAAGGGATACAAATAGGAAAAGAAAATGTGAAATTATCTCTGCAGATGACATGATTCTATACTTAGAAGACCCCCAAAAAACAACTCAATCAGAAGACTTCTAGAGCCAGGCGTGGTGGTGCACGCCTGTAATCCCAGTACTTGGGAGGCTGAGACAGGGGGATCGCAGGTTTGAGACCAGCCTCAGCAACTTAGCAAGACCCTGTTTCCAAATAAAAAATAGAAATCAGGGCCGGGCATAGTGGCACATGCTTGTAATCCCAGGTACTTGAGAGGCGGAGACCGGAGGATCCGGGTTCGCGACCAGCCTCAGCTACTTAGTGAGGCCCTCTACAACTTAGTGAGACCCTGTTTCAAAATAAAAAATAAAAATAGGGCTGGGGTTGTAGCTCAGAGGTAGAATGCCCCTGGGTTCAATCCCAGTACTGCAAAAAAAAAAAAAAAAAAAAAAAAAAAAAAAAAAAAAAAAAAAAAAGGGCTGGGGCCCTGGGTTCAGTCTCCAGTACCAAAACAAAACAAAACAACCCCTACCACGCACACACACAAAACTAAAAACAAATGAACAAACAAAAACCTCTGTGGCCAACACGTGGAATTAGGGAGGACATGATAGTCCTCATAGTTGTGAGCAAGGGGCTCCAGCTGGCCACGGGGTCAGGCTGTAGCAAGTAGGAATTCTACCAGAGAGGAGAGGTGGCCGCCTTCAGGCTCCTCTTCAGCTCGGCAGATCGATGGAAGTTCTGTTACTGGATCTAGTTTCGGTGTCTTAGACATTGCCCTCGCCCCGCCCCAAAGCCCTTTCCACCTCCCTAAAGTAGCTGGAGAGATGTTAGGTGGCTCTGAGCGATTCCTCTTCGAAGCCCTTTGTGGCTATCAAGTGACATCCACACTTAAGCAGGAGAACTGAGATCAGCAAGTTGCAAAGATGGAAAAAATGAGCTGGAGCCGGGCGTGGTGGCGCACGCTTGTAATCCCAGTACTTGGGAGGCTGAGACCCAAGGATCTGGGTTCGCGGCCAGCCTCAGCAATTTAGTGAGGCCCTCCGCAACTTTGTGAGACCCGGTTTCAAAATAAAGTATAAAAAATAGGGCCGGGGGTGTAGCTCGGAGGTAGAACGCCCCTGGGTTCAATCCCCGGTACCGAAAAAAAAAAAATAGGGCCGGGGGTGTAGCGTGGAGGTAGAACGCCCCTGGGTTCCATCCCTGGTACCACAAAAAAAAAAAAAAAAAAAAGAGCTGGTTTGGGAGAAGAGTCAGCGGCTGTTGAGTGGGTGGTTTAGCCCACCAGCAGCTGCTGGGGTTCACACCCTCCTCAGGTGGTGGCACCTGGATGGCCACCTGTGAAGGCACAGCAACTGCAGAGCCTGGGGCCAGGTGGGTGGGGGCTGCTTACAGGTTAACAGCACCCAGTTGTGCACAGCTGCATCGCTGAATTGTTAATGCACATCCAGATTTGCTTTCTCTATAACTCTCCACAGGACACCAATACTTACACGTGTGTGATCTTGCAGGGAAAATGTTTGTTAGATTAAAAAAGTATTGTGAGTGGGGTGTGGAGGTGCAGGTTGTAATCCCAGTACTTGGGAGGCTGAGACAGGAGGACCACACAGGTGCGGCTAACCTTGGCAATTTAGCGAGGCTCTCCGCAATTTAGTGAGACCCTATTTCAAAATTAAAAAACAAGCTGGGCGTGGTGGCGCACGCTTGTAATCCCAGTGCTTGGGAGGCTGAGACCGGAGGATCCGGGTTCATGGCCAGCCTCAGCTACTTAGTGAGGCCCTCCACAACTTAGTGAGACCCTGTTTCAAAATAAAAAATTAAAAACAGGGCTGGGGGTGGAGCTCAGAGGTAGAATGCCCCTGGGTTCATTCCCCAGTACTCCTCCCCCCCATACACAAAGTGTTGTGAATCAGAACCAGGAAGTTTGGGTTAAAGAGCTATTTATACAATTTTCACAAGCCAAGTGGGACACAGGTCAGAATTGCCCACTGAATGGCATGCATCCTGTCATTCATACAGGACCTGGAAATCCCCAATCAAGTCCAAGTTTAGGCTCTAGTTAGGAAACACAGTATTTCTGACTTAAAAGAGTTTTTTAGCTGGGTGTGGTGGCACACGCTTGTAATCCCAGTGCTTGAGAGGTTGAAACAGGAGGATCGCAGGTTCGAGACCACCCTCAGCAATTTAGTGAGACCCTGTTTCCAAATAAAAAATAAAATAGCCGGGCGTGGTGGCACATGCTTGTAATTCCAGTACTTGGGAGGCTGAGACAGGAGGATCCGGGTTCGTGGCCAGCCTCAGTTACTTAGCAGGGCCCTCCGCAACTTAGTGAGACCCTGTTTCAAAATAAAGAATAAAGATAAAATATTGCTGGGGTTGTAGCTGGGAGGTAGAAAACCCCTGGGTCCAATCCCCAGTTTCTCTTTCTCTCTCTCTCTCTTCCCCTTACACACACACACACACACACACACACACACACACACACACACTTCTTTTTGCAGATGAATGTGATTTCAACTCAGGACCTGCCCCAATGAGGAATTTTTAAATGTTAATTTCTCCCCCTATTTTTAGACATCTAATTCTATACAATCTGACTTTTCCTAACTTCTTCTAGACTTGTCAAAGTTGTTGAAAAAATTGCTTTTTGAATGTTGTAGCACTTGTAAAAATAAAGCAGTGAGCAAAATCCTTTTTTTTTTTTTTGCGGTACCGGGGATTGAACCCAGGGGCGTTCGTGAAACCGGGTCTCACGAAGTTGCGGAGGGGCTCACTAAGTAGAGAGAGAGAGAGAGAGAGCTGAGGCTGGCTGTGAACCCGGATCATCCGGTCTCCACCTCCCAAAGTACAGGGATTTCAAGCGCATGCCCAGCCGCAAAATCCTTTTAAACACAGAAATCCCGAGTTCAGCTCACTGGTGCACTCAAGCAATTCTGTAATAAACAGACATTTTGAAAGAAAAAGTACACATGTGGCATTGCCAGTGTCTCCACTGATCCCAGAAGCACAAGGAGACAGCAGAGGTTGTTCTTGCACTAGCAGAGGCCTGTCTTGCACTAGCGTTCACACTTGGACGGGGCCTCATAGGTCTGACTCTACTCTTCACAGTGGAAGAGTATCTCTGGGAGCCAAGTTGCTGCTGGATGCAGGTGTTTCCCTCAAAAGTCTAGATAAGCCGAGCATGGTGGCGCACGTTTGTAATCCCAGTTCTTGGGAGGCTGAGACTGGAGGATCCGGGTTCGTGGCCAGCCTCAGCTACTTAGTGAGGCCCTCCGCAACTTAGTGAGACCCTGTTTCCAAATAAAGAATAAAAAACAGGGCTGGGGGTGTAGCTTGGAGGTAGAATGCCTCTGGGTTCAATCCCCAGTACTGGGAAAAAAAAGTCTAGATAAATCTTCAGCTAATAAACAGTCCAATAACTCTGCCGTGGTGTATTCTATTTCTTAAATAATAGGGAAGAACATGTGAGCTTGGATTCTGTCTCTAGCAGACACAGAGATGTAAGTGAGCTCCGTTGCACATGCTGCAGAGGGGCTGTTCATCGGAACCTCAGGATGTGCTCCATGGCTTGGCTGATTAAGCCCAACCATGGACTTGAAGGCATTTCTTACTCTTACATGGAAGATAGCTGGGAAGTTGTTACTTTGAAAAGCAGCATACTTTTATTTTTGGTGGTACTGGGGATTGATCCCAGGGGCATTCTATTTCTGAGTTACACCCCCAGCCCTATTTTATATTTTATTTTGAAACAGAGTCTCGCTAAGTTGCTGAGGGTCTCATTAAGTTGCTGAGGCTGGCTTTGAACCTGCAATCCTCCTGTCTCAGCTTCCCAAGTTCTGGGATTACAGGCATGCACCACCACACCCAGCTAGCAGTGTACATTTATATGAAGTTTCATAACTTTATCCCTCCTTCCCCTTTCTCTCTTTCTGGAATGTAGCTGTTTCAGTTTACAAAAGATAAATCTGCGCCAAGAATTCAACTGGACATGAACTAAAATTGCTTTCATCTTTGTGTGTACCTTGGAAGGGGGAGGCTGGTTTTCCTTGGCAACCTTGGAAGTCAATCCACACAAACTTCACCTTTACGGACATTGGTCTTTCTTTAGCGGTGGCAGTGGGTTTATTTTATTTTATTTTATTTTATTTTTTTTTTTGCGGTACCGGGGATTGAACCCAGGGGCGTTCAACCTCCGCGCTATACCCCCGGCCCTATTTTTTTATACTTTATTTTGAAACCGGGTCTCACGAAGTTGCGGAGGGCCTCACTAGGTAGAGGTAGAGAGAGAGAGAGAGAGAG
>PVJS01032675.1:0-22623 GCA_004027185.1 Glis glis | reverse complement strand
CCCTCCGCAACTTCATGAGACCCGGTTTCAAAATAAAGTATAAAAAAATAGGGCCAGGGGCGTAGCGCGGAGGTAGAACGCCCCTGCGTTCAATCCCCGGTACCGCAAAAACAAAAACAAAAACAAAAACAAAAACAAAAACAAAAAATTAAAATCACTCCATGCCCATTGCAACAGCTGGAATTCAAAGGATTGAAAATAGCAAGTATTGGTGAAGATGCGGTGCAATTAGAACACTCATACATTGAGGGTAGAAGTGTAGATGGTGCGATGGCTTTGTAAAGCGGTTTGGTAGTTTCTCATAAAGCTAAGCTTCTACTACTTCAAATACAACCCATTCCCCACCCAGGAGACACGAAGACATTTATTTGATGATGTTAGTAATTGATTCTTAGGTGTGATACTGATGTGTGAAAAGGAGTCTTTATACCTTTTTGAGATAGATATTGAAAAATTTCCAGATGAAATGCTATGAAATCTGGGATGTGCTTCACAATAACATGGGAGGAACAAGTGGATGAGGATATTGATGAATAAAATGGGTCATGAGTTGGTACGTACTCCTCATGTTTAAGCTGATGGGAAATACAGAGGAATTCATTATGCACCCAGGTAAGCACTTGTCTGTATTTGAAAGCCTACATAATAAATAAATAAATAAATAAATTAGCTAATTAATTATGGTACTAGGGATTGAACCCAGGGGCATTCTACTTATGAGTACCCCCAGCCCTATTTTATTTAATTTATTTATTTATTTATTTATTTATTTATTTATTTATTTATTTATTTATTTTGCAGTACTGGGGATTGAACCCAGGGGCATTCTACCTCCGAGCTATACTCCCAGCCCTATTTTTTGTTCTTTATTTTGAAACAGGGTCTCACTAAGTTGCGGAGGGCCTCACTAAGTAGCTGAAGCTGGCCATAAACCTGGATACTCTGGTCTCAGCCTCCCAAGTACTGGGATTACAAGTGTGTGCCACCACGCCCGGCTCTCTATTTTATTTTTTATTTTGAAACAGGGTCTCGTCAAGTTGCTGAGGTTCTCGCTAAGTTGCTGAGACTGGCTTTGAACCTGCATTCCTCCTGCCTCAGCCTCCCAAGTACTGGGATTATAGACATGCACCACCATGCCTATTGATAAACTTTTTTTTGTTGTTTTGCAGTACTGGGGATTGAACCCAGGGGCGTTCTACCTCTGCGCTACACCCCCAGCCCTACTTTTTTATACTTTATTTTGAAACCGGGTCTCACAAAGTTGCGGAGGGCCTCACTAGGTAGAGAGAGAGAGACATACAGGGGTAGAGAGAGAAAGAGAGAGAGAGAGAGAGCTGAGGCTAGCCGCGAACCCGGATCCTCCGGTCTCCGCCTCCCAAAGTACTGGGATTACAAGCGTGCACCACCACGCCTGGCTGATAAACAATTTTTAAAAGGAGGAATGGACAAAATATTGACAATGGTATTACCCTGTTGGAGTATGGAAATTTTGGATGCTGACTAATTCTCAACATTGGTAGAAACAATGCTTAAATATCATTGCCAAACATAAGTGGAACATCATATAAATAGAAATAAAATACACAGTTTTCAAATAATTCAGGGAGAGAAAAGATCTAAGATACTTGGAATCCAGTTAAAGCTAAATAGAGGAGCAACACAGTGTAAAAGCTTTCTTGTGCTTCATTAATTCTGAGTAAATCCATCTGTGTAAAGAAGTCCTGTGTTTATAAATGCGTAGAAGGAAAATGGAAGCCCAGACCCTTAACTACAAAGAGAGGAGTGGGATTTCAGTAGCAGCAGGATATTCTGTCATCTTACTTTATATGACTAGATTAAGAGATACCTAGATGTGACACATTACTTCTGTGTGTGTCTGTGATGGTGTTTCCCAGAGCAGATTGGCTCGTGAGTCAGTGGCCTGAGTGGGGAAGAGCTGTACTCAATGAGGACAGGCCCCATCTAGTTGGCTGGGGACCCAGAGAGAAGAAAAAGGTAGAGGAAAGGTGAATTCACGGCCTCCCTCCTGGAACTGGGACATCCTTCTTCTGCCCTTGGATATCAGAACTCCAGGCTCTCCAGCCTTTGGACTCCAGGACCTATACTGGCAGTCCCCTAGGTTCTTAGGCATTTAGCCTCAGAGAGTTACACCACCAGCTTCCCTGGTTCTGGAGCTTTTGACCTTGGACTGGATCATGCTACAGCATCCCAGGGTATCCAGCCCGCAGAAGGCCTATCATGGGACTTCTCAGCCTCCATAATCTGGTGAGCCAATTCCCCTAGTAAATCTCATCTATTATCTATCTATCTATCTATCTATCTATCTATCATCTATCTGTCATGGATCTATCATCTCTCTCCTATTGGTTCTGTTTCTCTGGAGATCCCTAACAAATAGAACTTGATATTATTTGGATTTTTAAAATGGAATAGTCTGGGGAACTTTATTAAAATATCAAAAAGAAATGACAAATGTGGGGCCACGTATAGGGACTGGTTGGCCTTGAATTCCAAACTCATTTCTGGGAGTAGGCCCAGTTTACCTCCACCACAAAGACAGCACAGTTTCCATCCCCACATACCCAGCACCCAGTTTCTGCTTTGGTTAGTAGCTGTTACTACTGTGTATTCATCACAATTAATGAGCCAGTACTGAGACATTAACTAGAGTCAGTACTTATTCAGCTCTCCTTACTTTTTACCTAGTGTCTTTGTTCTGTCTGGAATCCCATCCAGAATAGTACATGGCATTCAGTCGTCATGTTTCCGTAGACTCCTCTAAGCTGTGACATTTCTCAGACTTTTCTCCTTTTGGATGATCTTGTCATTATTGAGGAGTACTGATAAAATATTTTGTAAAATATTCCCTGATTTTTGTGTGTGTGTGTGGTTCTAGGGTTTGACCCCAGGGGCATTCTACCTCCAAGCTACACCCCCAGCCATCTTTACTTTTTGTTTCGAAAAAGGATCTTCCCAGGTTACCAAAAAGTCTCACTACATTGCTGAGGCTGTCCTTGAACCTGTGATCCTCCTATCTCAGTCTCACAAGTACTGGGATTACAGGTGTGTACCACCATGCCAGCTAAATGTCCCCTTATTTTTTTGGATTTTTTTCTCATGACTGAAATTATGGGTTTCTAAGAGGAAGATCACAGGGTTGAAGTGCCCTTCTCAACACAATATCAAGGGACTATAGGCCAGGTATGATGATACATGCCTGTAATCCCAGTACTTGGGAGGATGAGACAGGAGGACCACAGGTTTGAGGCCAGCCTTGGCAACTTAGCAAGGAACTTAGCAACTTAGTGAGACCCTGTTTCAAAATAAAAAATAAAATAGGGCTGAGGTGTATCTCAGAGTTAGAATGCTCCTGCACCAAAAATGAAGTAGGGGGAACCATGGGTTCCCAAAGTGGGTAATAGCACCCCATGGAAGGTACTGGAATGAAATATAGATGCATAAAAGAACACAGATTTGTCATTGCATCTTTCTGTTTATTTGCTTAAGGAAGGTAGATTTCCAGGGATGTGCTGAATTTTTTTTTTCCTGAAAAGGGAGCAGTGAGCCAAGTAAGTTTGGGCATCTATGGGACGATCAACTGACATCACTGGTGATGTTGACTTTGATCATCGATAGTGTTTGATATCATAACATTGTCGAGAATATATTTCCAGAGGAGTCTTAAATATGTTTATTAGTAGTGTGTTTTAACCTTTTATTTTTTAACAAGAGAAACATTTAACACATATTCCACCAAATGTGCTGTAGAACCAGATCTGAGCACTGTGGCTCAGAGTCTCTAGGAAGACTAGGCAGGACCTGTGCCCCCGAAGCCCCCTGGACGGACCCAGGCTGCTTCCTCTAAGTGTGTGTTCTCCACCCGATTAGGTCATTAGCTCTCCCGCATGGGGCTCTTGCCTTTGGATTGATCTGTCTGCTCTCAGCACCAACCCTGAGCTGCTGGGCACTGTACAGGCTTTAGGCAGCCAATACATGCTTGTGAAATAGCTGAGCAGGTGCTTAACTAATGTCTGGCTGGAGGAGGCCCTGTCTCCCACCTGGATTCCTCCTAGCTGCTCTTCCCTGTGCTGTCAGGTACGTCTTTGCAGACAGGGGTAAAACTGGGCCCTTTCTTGATAGGCTGTAACCATCTGCTGAGCATTTATATAAAAAGGGGGGATTGTGATTATAAATAGGTAGCTTTCAGCCGGGGTCAGCCGGGCGTGATGGCGCACACTTGTAATCCCAGTACTTGGGAGGCGGAGACCGGAGGATCCAGGTTCGCGGCCAGCCTCAGCTACTTAGTGAGGCCCTCCGCAACTTCGTGAGACCCGGTTTTAAAATAAAGTATAAAAAATAGGGCCAGGGGTGTAGCACAGAGGTAGAATGCCCCTGGGTTCAATCCCCGGTACCACAATAAATAAATAAATAAATAAATAAATAAATAAGTAGCTTTCGCAGCTCAGAAGCCTCTCTCGAGGACCTGAGAGCCATTCTCAGAAATTAAAAAGCGTAAGACCTCTGTCCCCAAGACTCCACGGAAGGACAGAATCCTAACCTTGATAATTAACAGCCAACATAGCTGGCCTAGTCTCATTTACACTAGCTCACCTGTGTACTTTTTACTTCTTCCCTTTTTTTTTTTGTACTGGAGATCGAACCCAGGGACATTCTACCTTCCAGCTACACCCCTGGCCCTATTTTATTTTGAAACAGGGTCTTGCTAAGTTGCTGAGTCTCCCTAAGTCGCAGAGGCTGGCCTTGAATCTGTGATCCTCCTGTCTCAGCCTCCCCAACCCTGGGATTACAGGTGTGCACCACTTTGCCCAGCTTGTACTTTTTCCTTTTGACTCAGCCCCCATGCTCTCAATTACTTGCTTTTAGTTGGCTTTAAAAATCACTAATTCTGGAGGTCATGCAGCTGAGCAATATATTATTAGTCTCCCACTAGCTTTACTGTAGATAACGCCTCTCATGCATGGGCTATGATAACGGTTGCCTAGGTTACTATTCAGGGACTTGAAGGTCATTTTTATGGAAACAACTGACTTCTCACTTGGGCCTGTGCAAATGTCTGATGGATGACCTGTTGATGTCAGGAAACCAAAAACTTTACCCTCAGATCATACAAACACCACCATTTTCTGAACATGCATCCCACGAGGTACCACCAAGATAGATTATGTACACACAGGCCACTGATTACTTCCCCTCCAATCACCCTTCCCCATGCTTTAAATCACAGTGCTTCTTCCCCTCACACCCTGTTCTCGAGGAGGTGGACTTGAGACGTGTGTCTCTCATCTCCACACCTGGCTACCTTGCAAATAAACACACTTTTTCTCTTTTGCAAAGCTTATTGCTTCGGTGACTGGCATCCTGTGTGGTGGACAACAAAGGCCTGGTTCAGTAGCAGGGCGTCTCAGGGGGAGGGGGAGAAGGAGCTGGGGTCAGGTGCAGGCCTTGGCTGCATGATTCGGGAAGGATCAAGCATGTCAGCGAGGAGGCAAGTCTGATTGGAATCTAAAAACGCTTATCCATTGGATGGGCAAGCTAGAGTGAGGCTAAAGCCGTAATTGGTAAAGAAGAAGAAGAGGCAGGAGAAGGAGAGAGACCAAGAGAAGAGGTGGCAAGGCTTGTTGTGCTGGGGGTTGCACAGTGACCTTGCTGCTGTCTCACTGTATCATGGTATCAGAGTGACTGTGCATGACGTTGGTGTTCTTTGAGGTCCTTTACATTCAGCAGAACAATGTGGCCCAGTGTGAGCCTCAGACCAGATCTTGGGTGTTGGGGGCTGCTCTTTTCTTCTTCAGTCACTTGGGTACTCTTCTTCTCTTCCAAATGGTCTGCATGGATTATTTCCTTTAGTTCTTACAACCACTCAAAGGAAAGCATTTATCTTAGTTTGAACTCCCTGGAACACAGAGCCTGGGACAAGGATGTGGCTGGAGCCTGTCATGGGGAAATGAGCCCAGAAGCGGGAGGGAGGGAGCAGGGAGAGTGAGATAGAGGAGGGCCTTCAATCCAGATAATGCTGTGGAGGTGGCTTGCAAGAGAAGCCTGGCTCCAGGACTCAGGAGCCCGGGAGCCCCAAGGCGGGAGGTTATCCTCCCCCAGCTGACCCAGCAGCTCCTGCGCCCCTGGCCCTTGCTTTGGGCTGCTGACGGGGGATGTGTAACTTCCCTGCTCTCCCAGAGCATCGAGTGATCCCTCAGCTTTAGAGAAAGGCCAACAGCACACAGACTGAGGCAGCCCAGCCAAGACGCACCTGGCTGCTCCTCCACTGCAGAGCTGTTGGCTGGAGCATGACGCTGTGCTATGCGGAACAGAACAGCCTGCCCGCACCAGCTGCGGCTGAAACAAGAGGCAGCCACTGGGTGTGGGCCAGCACGAGAAGCACCTGCAACAGACAGCAGCATTGCAGATGGGGGGACTGAGCTTAGAGAGGTCAGGCAGTTGCTTAGGTACACAGCCCAGACCGTCACTAAGGCAGTGTGTTTCATTCATCCTGTTTCTTCTAACCATTATGCCTCTGCCTACTGTTTCGGCTGCACTTGGATCATATCCAGTGCCCTCCTCTTGATGCACTATTTCCTGCTTTGTTTCCCGCCCTCTCCCTCTTCCCCTTGAGCCGCCTCAAGGTGGTACCCGGTGCCTAAGGTGTTCTTGTCCCACTCACTACCTCAACCAGTCTGTCTCCTACCAAGGAAACAATTTCTGATAGCCCCAGTCACGGTGCGACACTTGCCTGACGGTGATGTGCTGTGATTTGGATCTTGAGTGTCCCCTAAGGCCCATTTGCAGAAGGCTTGGCTCCCAGCCTGCATCGCTCCTGGGAGGTGGTGGAATCCTTAGGGGGTGGAGCCTACTGGAAGGAAGTTAGGTCATTGGGGTGTGCCCTTGAAGAGGATATTGGGACCCTGACCCCTTCCTGTCTCTTTTTCCCTTCCTGCTGTTGCGAGGGGGCAAGTTTCCTCTGCCACGTGCTCCCACCATGATGTACTGTGTTACCACAGGTCCCAAAACCATAAGGCCAGTCGACCATGGACTGAGACCTCTGATACCGTGAGTCAAAATAAACCTTTCCTGAATTTTAGGTTGATTGATCTTAGCTACTTGTCACAGTGGTGAAACCCTAAAACTACAGGTTGTGGGCTGTTGAGTTTGTGGTAAGAAGAGGAGCCCGCAAGTGTCTCACCCAGGTCAGGCCACACGCTGGGCTCTCGTGACCTCACCTCTCACACTGCTGGCTCACTGTGTGCCCTCCATACCTGCCAACTAGCTGGCGTCAAACCTCACTGACTGCTCGGCCGTGGTCTAATAGCTTTTATTCAACTGACCTTCATTCACCTTTCTATTTTAGGTCTCAAACTCTCATGGACTATCTCTGTGAGTCTGTCATGAATGTCACAGGAAAAAAGTATTGCAGACTGACCTGGCAGCTGGGTCAAGTATCCTGGTTGGGTCATAAATGATAGACAGAGGTGCCCTACGGGAGGGCTGTTTTCATGCCGCAAAGGTGACTAGGTAGCAGTTTGTACTCATGTTTTGAGTTTTCTAATGTTTTCAAGGTATGTCTATCTAATTAGCAGCTTGAGGTAAATGACCACATATTTGTTCTTTCCTTTCTTCCTGCTGAAATGTGACCAGTAGTGAGATGTGAGTATGTGTGGGTGAGGAGGGGGTGGCAACCTCCTGTGTCACAGTCACTGGCCAACAGGGATGAACAGGGATGGATTGTACCATGCCCTGGGCTTGGACTTGGGACAGTAGTTGGTCAGGGGAAATACTGATGGCCTGAGCAATAAGGGCCACTGTGGGAAAGTCCAGTGGTCCCTCAGTATCCATGGTATTGGTTCCAGGACTCTTCAAATACCCAAATCTGCAGATGCTCAAATTCCTTATAAAATGGCAGAGTATTTGCATATAAGGTATACGCATGATCTAAATCTTGTATGCTCTAAATCTTGTATATACCTGGAAATTCTGTATGATCTAAAGCATCTCTAGTTTACTATAAGAACTGATCCATTGCCAATGCTATGTAAATACTTGTTATACTGTGCTGTTTAGGGAATGCTGTATTGATAAGGAAAAAATCTCTACATGTTCAGTATGGACGCAATTTTTTTCCAAATATTTTTAATCCGCCATTGGTTGAATCTGCAGATGCAGAACCTGCAGACAGGGAGGGTCAGCTGTACAATGCTGTGTAAATGTAATGGCTGAATTTAGAATCTGAGATAAAAGAGGAGGCAACAGAAAAATCCCAAGGGTTCCAGCCAGAGCTGATTCAGAATCTGGGGGCTCTGGTGGCAGCCAAGCTGAGCGGCAGAGGAATGGGCTGAGCACACGGGCCCAGGACGAGACGTGCACTCCTCTCTCCTTTGCAGGGGCAGGCTGTGGGGCATGTGTGTGCAGCCAGAGGCAGAGCTCAGGACGTTCTTGACTCTAGAAGTGAAGAGGGGACTGGGCATGAGGCTTTGCATGTCTCTGGTCTTCTTGGCTCCATCTCCTTGGTGATCTTGGTCTGGCTTCACTCCACAGAGACCTCTCTAGGTGGGAGCTCGTCTTGGGTAGCTCACAAGAGGCAGCTGGCAGGTGCTCGCAGCAGGTGAATGCTGAGCCTAGGAGTTGGGAGTGGAGAGGGTTGGGTGCTGGTGCCCAGCTATGTTCCAGAAAGCATTTTTGCTGATTGTCTGGGGCTCAGCTGCCCAAAGCCCATTAGAGCTCAGGGCTGAGGCGCCTCTGTGGCTTCAGCAGCAATCACAGTATTGAAGTGATGGGGTCAGTGCAAGGAAGTGGAGTGCTGGCACATTTGCTAGCACTCTTTTTTTTTTTTTTTTGCGGTACAGGGGATTGAACCCAGGGGCATTCTACCTCTGAGCTCCACCCCCAGCCCTATTTTTTATTCTTTATTTTGAAACAGGTTCTCGCTAAGTTGCAGAGGGCCTCACTAAGTAGCTGAGGCTGGCCGCAAACCCGTGATCCTCCTGTCTCTGCCTCCCAAGTACTGGGGTTACAAGCGTGCGCCACCACGCCCGGCTTATTTGCTAGCACTCTTGATAGAGAATTTGGAAAAGCTCAAGAGTTGCTGAAGTTGTTTAACACTTTGTAATAAAATTTAAAGGGCAGGGGATTAGTGCAAACTGGTGGGGTTGCTCCAGGCAAATGTACAAGTTTATCATCAGTTTACCCGTTTTTTTTTTCTTCCCTCCCTCCCTTCCTTCTTTCTGTCTCTCTGTGTGGTACTAGGGATTGAACACAGGGGCATTCTACCTCTGAGCCACACCCCAAGCCCTATTTTATTTTTTGTTTTAAAACAGGGTCTCTTTAAATTGCTGAGGCTGGCCTCAAACCTGTCCTTTCTTAGCCTCCCAAGTACTGGGATTACAAGCATGCACCACCACGCCTGGATCCTTTTTATTTTTTATTTTGAAACGGGGTCTCCCTAAGTTGCCAAGGGCCTCACTAAGTTGCTGAGGCTGACCTCAAACCTGTGATCCTCCTGTCACAGCCGCCCAAATACTGGAATTATAGGTGTGCACCACCACGCCCCACTTGTTTACCCCTTCTTATTGGGTCTCATCCCTGGTGCAAATCTCTCCCATCCTCTATCATCAGTTTTGACAGCAAAGGTGGACTGGACATCAACTGTGTGCAAAGCATATCCGCAAACACTGAAGGTGCAAAGAAAGAAGTGAGAACACGCATCCCTCAAGTGGCTCACGGGAGAGACATCAGTATCCCTCTGACAAAGGAGCCTCGACCAGGGCTGGGTGAAGGCCTGGCAGCTGTTGCTGTCCTGTGATGGTTTTGTGACAGATGGACAGTGTTTTCCCTTTAATTTCAATGTCACTCTTGGTTGACGGCTCCCATTATGTGACGGCCTTTACTGGCAGCCACAGCAGCACGTTGTTGGGTCAGGCTCCTCGGGGATGGTTCACAGTGTTCTTAGGAGCATTGAGTCAAGAACATCCAGGAACTGACTCATCCTTTCTGGCCCTCGATTTCTTCATCTGTGAAAGGAGGCCGTTGGACTTCTGAGTGGACACTGATCAAAGGTAAAAAGGGTAGCATAATGTTAGCATGTAGCAAATACTCAGTAGTTGACAGGCTGTGCATGCTTCTGCTTTCCAGAAACCCCTTCCGTACCTACGCCACACACACACACACACACACACACACACACACACACACACACAGCTTGTCAGTCCTCCCAGGGGTAAATGCTGGGCTGGGTGTGTGCATGGGTATTGGCTCTGCATCATTCTGTTATTGTAATTAATTACATCAATTGATTTGCATATGTTAAACCCTTCTTGCATTCCAGAAGTCAGCCCCATTTAGTCATGGTCTCTAATGCTTTTAATATGCTACTGAATTCTGTTTGCTAGTATGTTGTTGAAGGTTTTTTGCATCTATCTTCGTAAGGAATATTAGTCTGTGATTTTCTCATGATGTCTTTGTCCAGCTTTGACACCACTTTGTCTACTGGCCTCGTAGAGTGAGCTGGTGAGTGTTCTCTCCTTCTCAGTGTTTTGGGGAATTTGAGCAGGGTTGCTGTTGGTTCTTCATTCAATGTCAGCATCTTCCAGGGAAGCCATCCGGTTCAGGGCTTTTCTTTGTTGGGAGACTTTTGATTATTAATTCCATCTCCTTGCTAGTGATAAGTCTACTCAGATTTTCTATTTCTTTTATGGCTTAGTTTGGATGGGTTTTGTGCTTCTAGGAATTTGTCAATTTCATCTAGGTTATTCAGTTTGTTGGCATACAATTACTCATAGTACTGTTATAATCCCTTTTATTTGTACTAATTTCTCTACTTTCATTTCTGATTTTAGAAATTTGAGTCTTCTCTCATTTTTCCTTAGTCTGTCTAGTTAAAGCTTGTTAATTTTGTCAATCTTTTCAAAGAACCAACTTTTGGTTTTATTTATTTTATGGATTGTTTTCCAATCCTCTATTTTGTTTATCTCTATTATTTCCTTTCTTCTGCTAGATGCTGGTTTAGTTCGTGTTTCTTTCCTTGTACCTTAAGTTGTAAAGTTAGGCTGCTGATTGGAGATCGTTCTTGTTTTAGAGTACATGTTGTTTATAGCTCTATCTAAGTTTCTCTTTTTGAGCTGTTTTCTCCATGGCACATGTTTTAGTGTGTTGTGTTTTGGCTTTCACTCATCTCTAAGTATTTTCTAATTTCCCTTTTGATTTCTTCTTTGATCCATTTGTTAAGAGTCCATTGCTCAATTTCCACAAATTTATGAAATGTCCAGTTTTTTTCTATTATTAATTTTTTTGCAGTTCCAGGGATTGAACCCAGGGGCATTCTACCTCTAAGGTACACCCCCAGCACTATTTTCTTTATTCTTTATTTTGAAACAGGGTCTCACTAAGTTGCGGAGGGACTCACTAAGTAGCTGAGGCTGGCCGCGAACCCGGATCCTCTGGTCTCAGCCTCCTAAGTCTCCTAAGTATTGGGATTACAAGCGTGTGCCACCACGCCTGGCTCTATTATTAATTTCTAGCTTCATCTTGTCAGAGAAGATATTTTGTATATAATATTATATACAATTTATAAATGATAATATATATATATATATATATATATATATATATATATTCTGTGGTACTAGGGATTGAACCCAGGGGGGTCTACTTCTGAGCTACACCCATAGCCCTTTTTATTTTGAAACAGGGTCTCACTAAGTTGGCAAGGCTGGCCTTGAACTTGCAATCCTCCTGTCTCAGCCTCCCAAGCACTGGGATTACAAGCATGCACCACCATGCCCTTTAATCTATTGACAAGCCAGGCATGGTGGCACTTGTCAGTAATCCCCAGTACTTGAGAGACTGAGACAGGAGGATCACAGGTTTAAGGACGGCCTCAGCAAGTAGTAAGAGTCTCATCAACCTAGCAAGACCCTTTTTCCAAATAAATAAAATTGGGCTGGGGGTGTAGCTTGAAGGTAGAATGCCTCTGGGTTCAATCCCCAGAACTGCAACAAAACAAGCCGGGCATGGTGGCGCACGCTTGTAATCCCAGTACTTGGGAGGCTGAGGCAGGAGGATCACAGGTTCACAATCAGCCTCAGCTACTTAGCGGGGCCCTCCGCAACTTAGTGAAACCCTGTTTCAAAATAAAGAATAAAAAATAGGGCTGGGGTGGAGCTTGGAGGTAGAATGCCCCTGGGTTCAATCCCCGGTATCGCAAAAAAAAAAAAAAAAAAAAAAAATATATATATATATATATATATATATATATTTATATGTATATACCAAAAAAATGGACAATAAATTTGTGGCCTATTATATAGTCTGTCCTGGAAAGTGGCCCATGTACATGTTGAACAGAATGTTGGGTAGTGTTTTGTATATGACTATTAGATTTAGTTGTTTTGTTGTATTGTTCAAGTCCTCTACTGCCTTACTTATCTTTTGTCTGGTTGTTTTATACATTATGTGGAGTGGGGTATTGAATTCTCCAACTATTATTATAGAACTGTCTATTTCCCCCTTCAATTCTATCAATTTTTGCTTTATATATTTTGATGGACTGTTATTAGCATATAAATATTTATGATTGTTGCATCTTATTGCTGTATCAAACATTTTATTAAAATATGTCATTCTTTGTCTCTTGTGACTTATTTGATTTAAAGTCTATTTTGTCTGGTATTAGTATAGCTAACCCTGCTGTCTTTTGGTTACTATTTGCATGGAATATCTTTCTCCATGGTTTTACTTTCAACCTATTTGTGTCTTTAAAACTAAAGTGAGCCTGTTGTAGATAGCATATAATTAATTGGATCATGATTTTAAAAATCCATTCTGCCAACCTCTATCTTTTTATTAGAGAATTTAATACATTTACATTTAAAGTACTTACTCATAGGGAGGAGTTTACTTCTGTCATTTTGATATTTTTTATAATGCTTTTTAGTTTTTTTGTCTCTTATTCCTACATTATCATCTCCTTTTTTATTTAGTTCAATTTTTGTAATAAAACATTATTTTCAGCTGGGCGTGGTGGCGCACGCTTGTAATCCTAGTACTTTGGGAGGCGGAGACCGGAGGATCAGGGTTCACGGCCAGCCTCAGCACTCTCTCTCTCTCTCTCTCTCTCCTTAGTGAGGCCCTCCGCAACTTCATGAAACCCGGTTTCAAAAATAAAGTATAAAAAATAGGGCCGGGGGTGTAGCGTGGAGGTAGAATGCCCCTGCGTTCAATCCCCGGTACTGCAAAAAAAAAAAACATTATTTTCTTTAGTTTATGTTTTAAGGCTATTTTCTTTGTGGTTACCATGGGGGTTACATTGCAATATCTATTATGATTGGAATGCGTTCCCTACAAAATTCAGGTTGAGATTTCATTCCTGTGTGGTAGCATTAAGCGGTGGGCCTTTTAGGAAGGGATTGAGTCATGAGAACTATACCCTCCTGAGTGTATTAATGCCCTTATAAAAGAGGCTTCTATGAGGATTTGCCTCTCCTTTCTACCTTCTCCCATGTGATGACACCATAACAAAGCGCCATCTTGGAAGTGGGGAGACTGGCCCTCACCAGACACTGAACCTGCTGGCAGCTTGATCTTGGACCTCCAGGCTCTAGAACCATGAGAATTAAATTTCTGTTCTTTTTTTTTTTCTTTTTGCGGTACCAGGGATTGAATGAAGGGGCGTTCTACCTCCGTGCTACACCCCCGGCCCTATTTTTTTATGCTTTTCTCTTAAATTATATAGAAGACAAAATGTGAAGATACAGAGCAAAGTTTAAAAACAGTAGGTTTTGAACTAATAATTAGGCATGTCTTACTCTAGAAATGGCCCACATTCTCCCTTGAGTGTGTACTCCTTGCTTCCCTAAATAAATCTCTGTCTCTGAAAACACACACACACACACACACACACACACACGCACAAAAAAAAAAAATTTCTTGCAGGGAAAGTCCAGTGGTAATGAACTCCCTCAGCTTTTTAAAATCTGGGAATGTCTTCATTTATCCCTCACTTTGGTTTTTTTTTTGGGGGGGTACTCGGGATTGAACCCAGGGGCCTTCTACCTCTGAGCTACACCCCCAGCCCTATTTTATTTTATTTTGAAACAGGGTCTCACTAAATTGCAGAGGGCCCCACTAAGTTGCTGAGGCTGGCCATGTACCTGTGATCCTCCTATCTCAGCCTCCCAAGTACTGGGATTACAAGTGTGTGCCACCATGCCCGCCCGGTTTATGCCTCACTTTTTTTTTTTTTTTGCGGTACTGGGGATTGAACGCAGAGGTGTTCTACCTCCGCGCTACGCCCCCGGCCCTATTTTTTATGCTTTATTTTGAAACCGTGTCTCACGAGGTTGCGGAGGGCCTCACTAAGGGAGAGAGAGAGAGAGACAGACAGACAGACAGACAGAGGCTGGCCCCGAACCCGGATCCTCCGGTCTCCGCCTCCCAAAGTACTGGGATTACAAGCGTGCGCCACCACGCCCGGCTATGCCTCACTTTTGAAGGACAGTTTTGCCATTTTAGGGTTCTTGGTTGACAGGTTGTTTTTTTTTTTTTGCACACACACACAAGCATATATATATATATATATATATATATATATATATATGCACATATTATATAATACATACATACATATAAACATATATATATATATATATATATATATACACACACACTTTGCCCACTGCCTTTTGTCTTCCAAAGATCCTGATGAGAAACCTGCTAGTGATCTTATTGAGGTGATCTGCTAGTGATTCCTTATAAGTTGTCTCTCTCTTGCTGTTTTTAAAATTCTTTATCTTCATATTTTGAGTTTGATTATAATGCATATCAGTGTGGTTTTCTTTGAACTTATCCTATTTGGAGCTTCTTGGATATTTCTATTCATGTCTTTTATCAAACTTGGGAAGTTTTCAGCTATGAGTTTTTCAAATATTCTCTCTGCCCATTTTTCCTTGCCTTCTCTTGGAACTCCCACAGTGCATATGTTGGTTGATCCAGTTACTGGTGTCCCATAGGCTCCTTATGCTCTGTTCAATTTCCTTCAACCCTTTTTCTTTCTGTCCCTCCAATTCAATAATTTGTACTGTCCTATCTACATTCCCTGGTTTTCCATTTTGCCGGTTCAACCTGTCTTTGAATTCCTGTAGTGAATATATCATTTCAGTTATTATAATTTTGAGCTCCAGAATTTCCTTTTTGTTTCTTTTTAGGTTTTCTATCTCTTTCTTGATATTTTAAGTGTTTGTCAAGTAGATCCACCATTATTGTTGTAGGCTGTCCCTGTGTTGAGGAGCAGCCTGAAACAATAACATAAAGTCTTCTTAGGTGTTTTCTGAGCCTGCCCCTTCCTCTGGGCATGCATGGTGACTTTTTAATTTCTCCCATACATGTGTTTGCTTTCGAATGCCTTAGTCTTCATTATCTGGCTTACAAAGGAGAAAAAGGAAAATGAAGGGGTAGGCACTGGCCCTTTACTTCTATTAGAAGTCACTTCAGTCAGAGTGGGAGGGGCTTGCCACAATGGGCACTACCACTTAGTCTGCGTCTCTGTAATCAGAAGCAGTGATCAGTGACAAGATCACAGATTCCTGATATTAGAGAACAGAATTCTTCTTGCCCACCCTGGATCCTGTAAACTGTGCAAACTGTTCCAGGAACATGTGCATGACTGCCTGTGATGGAGCTGGGGGTGGTGGTGGTGTAACCACTACTGCTATAACAGCTGAAATTGACCAAATCAGCTTCAATTTACCTTCCAAGCCTCTTTCTGGAAGTTGCAAGCCTTCAATAGACTCAAGTTCCAAAACAGTACACCAGACAGATCCTGACAGTCTAATCGACATTTAGGTGCTAGGATGGATTTCTGGTACTCCTTTCTCCACCACCTTCCCAGAATCCTCCCAGGAACAGTTTTTGAGGGCAGTCTTTGAGGTTACTCTAACCCAAGAGGGCTCTTCTTCATGTCTCTTTCCCCAGCTAGGCTATGGTTTTGCTTATTGATCTTCGTCAAAAGGAGCTACTGTTTTCTAGAGCACTCTTAGGCTTTGACACCCCCACACTGTTTCAAATGCAGTCCGTGCCTCTGGCCAGAGCGTTGGAGTTCTCTTTTCTACAGGCTGCCTCTTCCCTCTGTGCAGCATCTCAGAGCCACTTCTCTGACAGCTAAGCAAACTAGGGTAAGCGCCATTGAATGCTCTGGTATTCCTGGGTCGCCATGCCTGGGAGAGACCTTCAATCCTATGGGTTAAGAATGGGTGGAATGAAGCTGACCAGGACTTTAATATTTTCAACTTGGAGTTGGAAGGGATGAAAAATGCTGGTGGCCCAAGTTTTCCGGTGAGAAGTGGTTACTGTTGATCAGGAGGGGGAGCCCCGCTTCGTGACCACTCCTGTTCAGGGTGGAACATCCATCAAGCAGAAATGAGGTAAGAAGGGAGGGGGAGTGGATCATGACTCAAACGGAGCTTGCTGATCTTGTGGAGTGTAGTAGATTTCCTTGAGTAAATGTTTATTTGTTTTATGCCCTTAGGACAATTTTCAGAGATTTTAAGTGGTTGCTTTGAGAAGTAGCGTTTGCCAGCTTGGCTTGTTTTGCAGAGAATGGGTGTGCAGAGCTCCCAGTGCCATGGATCCCAAGTGGACCTTCCATCGGATCCTTCATTCTATCCCCTGATGACGAGGTGCTTTTGGGGGCATTTTGATTGATATTATTAGTTTGTTTAGAAACCTTTAGAGTTCCCATGCCTGCAACCACTAGTTGAGATTTCATACTCACTTCCTATTTCCTTTCCCTCCTCAAGCACAGAGTCTCAGTGTTATTGGGGGGCAACAGTGTACCCAGTCAAAGACTACAGCACTTGGGTTGGTTGTATGAATGAGTTCTGGTCAATGGGTTGCAAGTGAAAGTGTTGTCTGAATTTTGGAGGAGGCTGCTTAAGGGAGTTTTTCAGTCAGAACCATAAACCTTTGCCTTTCTTGTTGCCTAGAATATGACCTTGATGACTAGCGCACTAGCCATCATCTTGGACAGTGAGGTAAACTTGAGGACACCCACTAAGAATGGCAGGGCAGAAACATAGGAAACCCTTTTGCTTGCTTACTGGAGGACTTCCTGAAGTTGCCATATCAGTGCTGGGTTGCCTTTTTATGAAGAGTATAACTCCTCGTGTGTTTAAGCCGCTATTTTTTTCCTCAAATGTCACCTCCCCTGTGAAATCTTGCTTCATCCCTTGACAGCTAGAAATGGTTTCTCTTTTCTTCAAATTTTTATAACATTTACCCCAGACTCCTTGTGTCACTGATTCATAACATAACACTCTCCCTAATATTAATACTATTTGGGCTTAGGCTCTAAGGGAACCAGATGGCTAGCCTAATAAACATCTAGCCCAGATCCTCTAAGGCTAGCTACGGGGAAGGACTCACCAAGTAGGAATTGCTGGCCAGACCTCAAAGCTCTGACTCTTACTCCAAGATTCACTTTGCTCCTGGGACTCTCTCACTAATTGCTCCTACCACCTACAGGCTGGCCTCAGGGACCTCTGCTGTATTTTTGAGTGTTCAGCCAAGTATTAGGACAACCTTTTGTTTAATTCCACTTGGCACAGCTGAAACAGGCTGGAACATTCCTTTTTAAAGGTTATTGAAAGCGCAGAGTAACAAAGCAAAGATAAAGGAAGAGTGTAAAATAGCATTCGGCCATCTAGCTTACTAGTCATCTGTGGCTCAGGGGTCCCCATGGCATCCTTTGCTGCCAGGTAGCAGATACCCTCGGTTCCTTGTCATCGTTAGATTCCAGTGGCAAATTGTCTAGACACAGCCACGTTATCATATTGCCTTTGTAATAGGAAGGTAGTAGCCATCTGTATCTAGAATGCCTTAGACCCTAATTTCTTTGAGAATTTGATAATTAAGAAGATTTTTAAAAATTAGAGCTGCCATTTAAAATCTGCCTTGGAGAGGTAATCCTTTTGATCCTGGAATTTCAGTTGAGCCCTTGTAAAGCAAGATCCCCTTCTTAATGAAGGTGCCTGCCACTAGTTCCAAGGAATTATGCTTACAATTTAAGATAGTAAAATGTTGTCTTTGCTCAGTGCTGAATTAAACTTTTATAGGCATTGATTGCTTTTGGAGACAATACCCTTAACTAAGGAGAGAACAATCATGATGGAAGACCTGCATAGCACCTGCATCTTGGACTTGAACTGAACCCCTGTATTAATCAAAGAGAGGGGGACAGAGGATAACAGGACTGTTGGCATGGAAGAATAATGATACTCAGGGTGTAAGGCAAACTTTTAGGGCAGGTGACAAAGTGTGGCTGAGATATAATAATAATAATAATAATAATAATAATAGCAAACACTTCTATGGGGCTTCTATTTTGCCAGACATGGCTCTACACTTTATGTGTACTAGCTCATCAATCATAGTAACTTTGTGGTGTTCAAATACCATCATTTTACAGATGGGGAAATCAAGGCACAGCAAGATTCGATAGTTTGCCCAAAGTTACTGAGGTATGAAGAGGTAGAGCTAGGATTCAAACCCATGTAGTTCAGCTCCATTCTCATTACAGTCCACTTCAGGGGTGTGTCCATTTCTCTCCACCTCTGTGTGAACCCCTGAGTGCTTTTGTTGGTACCAGTTGCTATAACAAATTAGCACAAAATCAGTAGCTTATAAACAACAGAAATTTATTTCTCACAGTTCTAAGGCCTAGAAAGTCCAAGGTCAAGACGCCGATAGCTTTGGTGTCTGGTGAGGGTCCACTTCCTCCCACGCAGTACCTTTCTGTGTCCTCACTTGGGGAAAGGGGCACACTGGCTCTCTTGGGCTTATTTTATCTTTTATTTTTATTTTTTGACATACTAGGGATTGAACCCAGGGGGCTTCTACCTCTGAGCTATACCACCAGCTCTATTTTATTTATTTTTTATTTTGAAACAGGGTCTTGCTAAGTTGCCAAGGCTGACCTCGAACCTGCTCTCCTCCTGTCTCAGCCTCCCAAGTACTGAGATCACAGGCATAAGCCGGCTATTTGACTTTTTAAATAAGCCCAATAATCCCATCAATAAGGACTCTGCCTTTATGACCTAATCACCTCTGAATGCCCTAGCTCCTACAACCACCACCTCGGGCATTAGGTTTCAATATGAATTGGGGGGCATAAACATTCCACCATAGCACTGAGCATTGACAACTCTTGTCACCGCCATGCCATCTCTCTTATGAAGACAGACATTTCTGATGAACAGAAAAACAAGTGACTTTCATCTGTTTATTTTTCAGTCGGTCACCTTGGTGAGCTCGTGTTCTTGTGATCTGCGGGAGTGGCGGAGATAATCATCTGTCTTGCAATTATGTATAATTTTGTTTCCACCTTTTCTGTAGCTCAGCCTTCCATTTCTGTTTGCTGCCTCACCACATCAGCTCTAATTTGTGGAATAAGAGAAGTGAATTTCAATAAAAGGACACAGGGGCAGAGTGAACTGAGAAGGAGCTACTGAAGTAATTCAGGTGTGATGTCACAACGGCCTAGACTGGGATGATCGCTAAGGACATAAAAGGCAGGGATGTATGGGAGAGGGTGAGTAATAAAATAAATAATCCTACCTGAGGCCTGGCGATCTATGTGAGGGTGACAATTTGAAACACATGTTAGTACCATTGAAAACATAAGGCTAATCATCTCAAAGGAGGTAAGAAAGCAAATAAATCACAAGTCTCCATTTATGACAGCATTGGCATATAATTTTTAAAATCAAATCTCCATGGTTCAGTGCTGTATCCTTCAGCTCTCCAGCCTCACTCCCATCTGTCTACTCCAGCCCCACAAGCGTTTCTCTTTTTGAAAACCACCAGTATCTTTCTACCCTCAGGGCTTTCTGGAATTCTGTTATCTGTTCTTCTACCGTTCTTACTTTAAGGATCCCTGCCCAAGAGTTCTTCCCAATAGCTCCAGCCATTGGACTGATTCCACCATGCTGTCTCTTGGCATCCTGATCTTCTCTTTTCTTTTTTCCTCCTCCTCCTCCTCCTCCTCTTCCTCCTCCTCCTCCTCGTCTCCTCCCTCCTCTTCCCCCCTTCTTGTACTGAGGATTGAAGCCAGGGGCATTCTACCTCCAAGCCACACCACCAGCCCTTTTTTGTTTTGTTTTGAAACAGCATCTCACTAAGTTTCTAAGGGTCTTGCTAAGTTGCTGAGGCTGGCCCCGAACTCGCAATCCTCCTGTCTCAGCCTCCCAAGTGTTGGGATTCCAGGCATGCACCACCACACCCGGCTCCTCCTGCACTTTTCTTTCCAGAGTGCTCGCCATGGTTGCTGCTGGGGTTCCCTCACTAGACCCTAAGCTCCACCAGGGCTGTATTTGTTCCTGCGGTAAACCTAGTGGCTCCCACAGTGCCTGGCGTATCCTACAGAATCTGCAAGTGCGTATTCCATGTAGTCATGATTACCAAAAACATCTAAAGTAATTAGCACTTTTGGAGTGCTTCTCTAGATGATAGACTAACCTTCTCTGTCTATTGTGCCTCATCTTGTCTTCACATCTACCCTGTGGGAAGTACAGACGTGGGACATCTGCCGGCACTTCCCAGCTGGAGGACACTGTCACCACGTCATCTCACTCGTGCTCACTTACCCCCAGGACGACAGCTCTGAACATGCTGTGCTCCTTGCACGTGCAGGTCCTTCTCTGTGCTGAGCGTGTCTGCCAGTGCATGCCCCTTCCCCAGCCTGCCTGAGCCTTCTCCAGCTGCTGTTGCCGCCCCCAGCTGCCCTTTTCTCCAGAGAATTGCCCTCTTCCAAAGAACAAAGAATGGAGTCTCCTCACCTGGAAGGGGGCAGCACACAGCCACCAACTGACTGGCCCTGGGGTACAAAGGGCCACCACCCTTGGCCTCAAGGTGGTGCAATTTGTGCGCTGGAGTTTCCTCGGGGCTCAGGCTGAAGTTCAGTCCCAGGAGCCCTCACCCTGCTGAGTTCCTTCCTGCCCCGTGCACACCTGCTTCCCCATGGCCCAGTAAATCCCTACCATAGGAATCCCTATCTGGGCTCCGCCATGGGGGAGTCCAAGCTAGGACACACGGCCTCGTCCACCTATACACCTCCATCCTCCATGCAAGCTTTCCCATCAGAGGAAAGCCTGGTGTTCCCGGAGGTGCTAAGACTGGCAAGTGCAGGCAGTGCGGTCCTCACAGAGCAAGCAGGGGAGGGGCGGCGGGGCTCCACAGGCTGGAGGTGGAGGCACCATAAAGTGGGCACACAGGCACCATGCCACCAGCGCCCTGGGCACTGAGACACGGGCCTCCATGCTGGTGAGCTGGCTCCCTGAGAAGAGAGGCAGTGCCATCCCTAGCCTCCCTTCTCCTACTTCTAATTCTGGAAGGAGAGGAGGGGTGTCTTGGAGTTACGCTCAACCTTCCAAGAATGGGGCTTCACGATCTCAGTACCACTGCCACCAGACCCGTTGACATCCAGGCTTCTGGAAAGGCCCAGGGAGAACTGGAACCTTCCCCTACCTGCCTCCCTCTTCCAGGGTGCTGATGGCGGACATGTCTGCTCTGAGGACATGGCTATTCCTGTGACCACCATAGGTCTGCTCCTCTGGATGAACACAGGAGAGCCCAACATTCATCTAAGAGATGCGCACATACAGTTCTTGCCCCCATCTCTGTTCCTCCGCTAGATGGTAAACTCTAGGAAGGCAGGGACCATGCCTTACTTATCTTAGTAGCTCCCATGGTAGCAAGAATATAACATTGCTCTTTGAGTCAGAAGAGTCCTTAGAGATATGTGGCGTAATTTTCTAGGAGAATCTCATGATCAGTCTTATTAAAGGAGTGAATGAATATTTTATTTCAAATAGTATCTTGCAATAACTTAAGCCAAAGTACAGTAAGGTAGATTTGCTCATTAGAGCATTATATTTATACTTTAGGGCAGGGAGGCCTATAGGTGTCCTCAAACTCTATTAAATACCAAGACATCTTTTTAAAATATTTATTCCTAAAGCTTGACTGACATTTTGAGATGCAGAAAGTAGGCTGTGATGAGACTACTCCAGGTAGAACTAGAACTTTTCACACAGTTTGTTTTGTTCCAACTTGAAACGTCTCCAAGTTCTCTCCATTTATTTTTGGAATAAAATGAACCTGTCCCAGGCTCTTTCTTACGCTCTGGTCTCAATGCATTCTTTCCCCCTCTAACTGCCCCTGATCACAGATGGATGCTGCAGATAAGTCACAAAGCACACGATCCACTTTTAGATAAGAGAAAGTGGAGTTTGTTCATGGTTTCAATTTTTACATTTTTAAAAAGAAGTCAACTGGCCGGGCGTGGTGGAGCATGTCTATCATCCCAGTATTTGGAAGACTGAGACAGGAGGATGGCAGGTTCAAGGCCAGCCTCAGCAACTTAGCAAGGTTCTGTTTCAAAATAAAAAATAAAATAAGGCTGGGGTGTAGCTCGAATGTAGAATGTCCCCTGGATTCAATCCTTAGCACCACAAAAAGAAAAAATAAGAAGCCAACTACTCTGACTCCTTCCCCTCCTCTTCCCTCCCTCCCTCCTTCCTCCCTCCCTCCCTCCTTCCTCCTTCCTTCCCTCCTTCCTCCTTCCCT